>SKCR01042469.1:0-57910 GCA_019454045.1 Zanthoxylum bungeanum
AACCGGTCCGGTCCGATTCGTCGATTTTGAATAAGTTTTGATCGGTTCTAGACTAATTTTTAATTAAACTAGAGCACTGAATATTATAAACTTTTTCAATTATAGCTCATGTCTGTATGTTACCATGTATGCTGATAATACCTGTCAACTGAACATATGGAGATTCATTTTAGTCGGTATTATGGAGAATACACAAATTAAATAATTTAAAGGAAATAAACAAAAATTAACTTGTTCCGAAATAGGTTGAGATACGTCTCAGAATGGAATTCCTTACACAGCTATCTCACACCAATTTCACATGATTAATCAAATAAAACACAAATATATTTTTGGTTTTTGTAAATATTTTCAATTTTTTTGTCTTTTTCGAAAAATTTAACTAAAAATAAAATAATAAAAACAAGATACAATTTAACTATTCTCCTCTCCCAAACCTAAATGAGACATTGTCCCCAATATCTTAAACAGTAGAAGAACAGTTTAGAAAACCGTACATGGTTAGCTGAAATTCTACATCCAAATGAAAAGTTAAAGGTTAAGATCCAGATTTATCCGACTCCTCTTACCACGATCATTATCGGACCAGTTTATCTTGGAAAGAATGGGGTCAATTTGAAGTTCAAAGGCTAAGATTTGGTCAATTAAATCTGGAGCAGTTCTGGCAGTAAAGAGGAGTTCTTTTACAGGCTTTGACACGAACCCATTTCTCTCCGGGCATCATCAAGAAACACACAAAGAAAATCATAAAATCCATCAACATTGAACAGTCCAAGCAGTTTCTGGTGTATGTTCAAGTTTGCCGAAGATAGTACTGTAAAAATTTCCTCCATCGTGCCCAAGCCTCCTAGCAAAGCAATAAAAGCATCAGCACGGTTAATAATCTCTACCAGTCATTCAAACATACCTGGCATGATTAGTTCCTCACCGTTTGATGATCCAATAAGATTCGCCTCCGCCAAGGGTTTTGGGATGATTCTCAAGACTTGACTGTCTCCATCCTGTACAGCCTTTGAAACGATCCTCATTAGTCCAAGATTGCCACCGCCATATATTAAGTGCATATTCCTTGCAACAATGACTCGACCCAATTCATGTGCCGCTGTTACGTATTCTAGTTTAACCCAACACCTGGTACCCATACAAAACACACAGATGTTTTCAACCCGTCTTCTTGAAGTAGCTTCTATTTTATCTGGATGTCTTCAAAGGTGCAATGATGAGTTGAATTTATAGAACCTGATAAGGTGAGTATTAATAGCACAAGTATCTTCCGAGGACGATTAGTAGCAAAATAGTAAATCGTGAATGGTCAAAAAGTAGCCTGGATCCTGTCGGAGAAAATAACAAAACAAATCACAATTATTAGGAAAAGATAAAGAGATATAATATTTACAATAATATAACGGTTTGAATGACGTCTATGCGTCAGGACAAGCTTCCCATCCAATTTTCTTATAAATTGACAAACAGGTCTTTTAAAGTCAGATTCCCGAGACTTAATTGTTGTCTTTCTTTACAGAATTGTGCATATAACATGCGAATTTCGTGATACTCATATCCACTGGGATGCATCTCAAGAGTTTTAGATATGTCATCCAAGACTCTTTACTCAAGCCATCCCTAATGAAATTAATCTTATCTTCGCGGTTTATCACACCATTCCTAAAGATCGACAACGAGTATCACAAAACATACGAGCACATTTATAACAAACACACATTCTTTTGGCTCTTCTCTTTTTAGTATATGTGCTTCTTCCTAAACCAGGCAGATGTGAAATAAAAGAGTCAGAGGACTCACCTGTCAATCGGACCCGTGCTTCAATAATCCAACGAATGTCAGTAGGTATACATTTGATCACCAGTAGTCTCATCTGTTCCAAACGAGCTTTGTAAACTTTCATCAGAGATTTTTGAGGGAGAGAAGGAAATTGCTTGTGAAGATTTGCGAGAGCATCTTCCATCTTGAAATGACTTAACCTGCAAAAACTAAACACACAAAAATTAAAAGACACCAAATCACAATATATACACAAATTACATGGGTTGCCTCCCAACTAGCGCTAAGTTTAATATCGTCAGCTAGACATGATTTCCCGAACGTTAGGCTGGATCTGAAAGTGTGACACTTTCTTTTTGTCGCTCAATTGATTCTCCACAATAGTGCTTGACACGCTTGTTTTTAACCTTGAATATTTTGTTGGAGACAGGATCATGTAACTCAACAGCTCTATCTCGTAAAACCTTAGTGATTAAGAATGAACCTGACCACCGTGATTTTGGCTTCCATGGGAAGAGTTTCAAGCTTGACTTGTTTAATAGTACCCTCTGCCTTGGTTCCAGTTGTATGCGCACTAATTTCTCATCATGTCTCTTCTTGGCCTTTTCTTTGTACAATTTGGCATTCTCAAAAGGTTGTATGTGAAATTCCTCTAATTCGTTGAGTTGGTGGAACTGTTCCTCTTCTGTTGCTTGTAGTGCAAGAATAGGCTTCTTCAGTGCACAATACGCTTTATCTTCCGGCTCCACAGGCAATTGACATGCTTTAAGTTTGTTAGTAGAACTTTTCATTGCATTGGAGATCTGGATGGTACTATTTATCACATCAAGTCTGAAACATTCCTCCTTCTTTTCATCATCTGGGAAATTCATGGCCTTGAAAACATTGAATGTTACTTCTTGGTCCTGTACCATCATGGTTAGTTCTCCTTTCTGTACATCAATAATGGTTCGACCAGTAGCCAAGAATGGTCTCCCGATGATGATCGGCACATCTTCATCTTCCTTCATATCAAGGACAATAAAATCTGATGGGGAAATGAATTTGTCAACTTTGACCAGCACATCTTCAACTACACCCCTCGAAAATACGAGCGTTCTATCAGCAAGTTGTAAAGAGACTGAGGTGGGCATTGTTTCTCCAATCTGTAGTTTCCTATAAATAGAAAAGGGCATGAAGTTAACACTTGCACCTAAATCACACAAAGCCTTACCGAAGTCATGATCTCCTATGGTGCAAGGAACAGTAAAACTGCCAAGATCTTTAAACTTTTGGGGAAGCTTCCTATGGATAATAGCGCTGCATTCTTCTGATAATGCTACTGTCTCGTAATCTCTCAATCTCCGCTTTCGTGAAAGAATGTCTTTCATGAATTTGACATAGCTGGGCATTTGTTCCAACACTTCTGTAAATGGAATGTTGATATGCAGTTTTTTGAATATCTCCAGGAATCGATAAAAATTCTTGTTTAGTTTATTCTTCTGGAGACGTTGTGGAAACGGTGGAGGTAGAGTGATCCTTTCTTGATCTTTTTCCTTTGCTTCTTTTTCCTTCATCTATGGAACTACTTTGCTGCTTTCTTTTGGAACTTCCTCAGCAGTTGCCTTGATTCCAACATCTTTGTTGATTTCAGTACCGTTTTTTAACATGATGGCATGACATTGCTCCTTCCCCATGTTCCTTGGATTTGGTTCTGTGTTGCTTGGAAGGTTACCTAGCGGTCTGTAACTCTGAGCATTGGCCAGTTGTCCAATTTGATTCTCCAGTGCTTTGATAGAAGTAGATTAATTTTGAATTAATGCTGCTTGGGATTGAAACATAGCATCATATCTAGCTGCTTAAGAGTCATGTTTTTTATGAGCGGAAAATATATCAATATTTACCGCCCCTTTAACTTAATATTTTGTTTAGTTTCTCGGGTTTGATGAACGTTTTGATGTGTTTTAGTTTATTTTGCAGATAAAATAATATCAGGTCTCAAAGAAATCATTTAGGACGAAATATGGGTCAAATAAGGGAAAAAATTGGACTTGACATATTAATTTTGGAGATTGGAAAGTTGAAAGGGCGTTTTAACGAAGTGTAGTTTTGGAAATTCCAATTTTGCACATCTGTCGTATTTTGGGTATAACTTCTTACTCTTATATCAGATTGAGCTGATTCAACTTCCAGATTAAAGAAGAATCAAAGATCTACAACTATTAAAGACAAAATAATTTCGAATTCTGAAGATTTCATGCCCGAAATGGATGAACCATCCAGAAGTGTGTTGTGTGTAATTATTAAAGTCATTTTCAAAGCATAAAAATAAATTAATAAATAAATAATAAAAATTATCAAATCACCACCAAACATGATAAGCAATTAGTGGAGCAATTAATAATGGATTTGATGGAGCAATTAGTGGAGCAATTAGTGGAGCAATTAATAATTGATTTGGTGGATGATTTGATGGAGGCAAAATTTTGCATATAAATACCAAGCCATTTCATTTGTAAAATTCATACTTTCTTCTAAGGAATTCCTTAAGAATACTAAGAAGATTGTATCTTGTTTGTTTATTTACAGCTTTTAGTAATTAATTTTCGCTTTCGCACTTTCTTTTCTTTTCTTTTCAATTTTTACTTTCCGAAATTTACTTTTACGCACAATACTTTTCTTTCTTTAATTTTCAGTTTTTACTTTTTAGTAATGAGGAGGTAACTCCCCTTTGCTGGGGTGAAAGGTAAAACTTTTAATACTAATATTTAGATTAATCTCCCTTAATTATAATATATAAACTAGTTAAAACCTGACTAAACGAGGATACTTCCATATTGGTCTGTTGGTAATTATTTAAATTGGTTTTAACCTGACTAAACTGGATACCGCCTGATTGGTCGGTTGGTAATTAATTATTAATTTGACTTAATCTGGATACCGCGTATATGGCTGGTTGGTAATTATCATGCAAAATTAATATGTTATATTAAGGGAGATATCTAAAATAGAAGTAATAAAGTGGATCCTTTTACCTCAGCATTTTCTTTTATTGTACTTTTACTTTATTTACTTTTCAGCAATTTACTTTTCAGTAATTTACTTTCAACATTTACTTTTCAGTAATTTACTTTTAGCATTTACTTTTCAGCAATTTACTTTTCAGCATTTACTTTTCAGCAATTTACTTTTCAGCATTTACTTTTCAGCAATTTACTTTTCAGCATTTACTTTTCAGCATTTAATTTTCAGTATTTAATTTCAGCATTTACTTTCCGTCACTTACTTTTCAGCAATTTACTTTTCAGCATTTTACTTTATGTCTTTTATTTTATTTAAGTTTTTACTAGCCCTAGTTATGTGTCATAACTAAGTTAGTTATCTGGGGTTGTGATGAATTCTAATATCACCGGTTTATAAGGGGTTATTTTATAGTTTGGGTAATTTAAAGGTTTACTTATTAAGTCTTAAGCTTAATGCTTCTTGTTTTCTGATCACCAATAAGATTGATGTGGTAAATCTAAAATAAACTTGACAAAGGAATTTTAGGTTTCAGCCTTAGACTTAATAGCCCACGATCTAGGATAGATAACCCTTTAATAGATTTCCTTACAGGATAGACATATACCTGTCGGGTGGGGGTAGCCATAATTGGAACTTAAACTTAACGAATCCAGATAATTTGGTTGACATAGACATATGGTTCAATTGGGTTAAACTGGGTATTTGCGTCTGACCATCGACAGAGGCTTTTGCATAATTTAGTGTTCCAGGTTAGTAAACCGATTTATTACACAACCATGAAATAACCACTTTATCTTTTAAAAGATATTAGAAAGATTCACAACCCTAGATAGTTTTTAATGTTGAATTTTCTTAAACTTACTTTTGTGCAATTTTATTTACTTGTTTTTTTTTTTAAATTTAGAATCATCACCATTTCAAATCAATCAATAAACATGTTAGATACTAGTAATCATTTGACCTCATACAATTAATATATTAGGTATTAAGTCCTCGTGGGATCGATACTTTTTATACTACTTGAACGATACGTACGCTTGCGTTATACGTGTGTGTTTACGCCGGTCAGTTTTGCTTCTATATTTTTCAAGTGGGTCGGCATTTCTGTTATTCCTAGTTCATTTGCCTGCTCCTGGCCTTTATTCTGCTGTTTGAATCCGGGTGGTGGGTTGTTCATTTGCCCTGAATTATTGATCCATGAAAAATTGTGATGATTCCTCCACCCTGGATTGTAGGTGTTGGAATATGGATTATTCCCCTGTTTGTTGAAATTGTTGACATAGTTCACCGTTTCTTCATGTTGGTTTGGCTCTGGTGCTCCTCCATACGGTGAACTTGTGGCTCTAGCGATGTTTACAACTTGCGTGCTAAGTGTTTCCAGGCTTTGCACATTTTCTCCAACTTAGTATTCACTGTTGAGTTAGCTCCAACTTCATAAATTCCTGCAATTCGTTGAATCATGCTCCTTTCTGTTGGCCATAAGGAATTGTTGTTAGCCATTTCTTCGATTATATCTCAGGCTTGATCTTCTCCTTTTGCCATCAAAGCTCCTCCAGCAGCAACATCAATTGTAGTTCTCATTATTCCAAAAATTCCATTATAGAAAGTTTGGACTTGAAGCCACTTTGGAATCTCATGGTGATGACATTTCCGGAGCAAATCTTTGAATCTTTCCCAAGCTTCGCAGAGGGATTCTGAATCTTGCTGCACTCAGGATGTGATGTCATTCCTCAACTTTGCTTTTCTGGCTGATGGAAAGTACTTTTCAAGGAATTTGGTGGCTAAAGTGTTCCAAGTTGTGATGCAACTTGCTGGTAGTGAATATAGCCAAGCTTTCACTCTGTCTTTCAAGGAATATGGAAAAACTCACAGTCTCATTACTTCTTCTGATGCTCTGTTGTAATTGAAAGTACTGCAAACTTCCAGGAAGTTGTTGATGTGGGCATTAGGATCTTCAGTTGCATTCCCCCCAAACTGAACTGACTACTGAATCATCTGAATGCATGTTTTGATGTAACACACATTTACTGGTAAGAGAGGAAGTATAATACATGAAATGACGCCGTCAACCACCGGAATGGTTCTGTCTCGAATGGGAATTGGTGGTGCAACTTCCAAAGGTTCAGGTTCCATGTTGATCAGTGTTTCTTGGCCTTCTCGCCTTTCCCTTCTCAACTGTCTGACGGTTCTTTCAATTTCTAGGTCAAGTAATCGGATTTCAAAGCTTCTGGTTCGTCTCATGTAGTGTCTGAAAACCTGAAACACAAGAAAACAGAAATAATAAGTAAAAAGAAATTAGACACAAGTAAAGGTATCTAACCCCAAAATTAATAGTGAAAGATAAATAAGTCCCCGGCAACGGCGCCAAAAACTTGACCGGCGTAATCACACGCGTATAACACAAGCGCACGTATCGTTCAAGTAGTATAAGAGTATCGATCCCACGAGGAGTTAATACCTAAGCTATTAATTTATGAAGTTAAATGTTTACAAGTATCTAATGGATTGATTGTTTGATTTGAAAGTGATTTTAAATTTAAAACAAGTAAATAAAATTGCACAAAAGTTGATTTAGGAAAATTCAATTTTAAAACTATCCAGGGTTGTGAATCCTTCCAATATCATTTTTAAAGCTAAAGTGGTTATCTTACGGTTGTGTAATATATTGGTTTATTAACCTGGAACACGAAATTATGTAAAAGCCTATTCTGATGGTCAGATACAAACACTCAGTGTAACCCAATTAATCATATTCATATGTCAATTAAGTTATCTGAATTCATTAAGATTAAGTTCCAATTATGGCTACCCCGCACGACAGGTATATTCATATCTTGTAAGGAAATCTATTAAAGGGTTATCTATCCTTAAGGAAGATTGTGGACTATTAAGTCTAAGGTCTTAAACCTAAAATCTCTTTTCCAAGTTCATTTTAAGTTTACCGAATCAATCTTATTAATGGCCAGTTAACAAGATGCATTAAGACTAATGCTCAATAAATAAACCTTTATATTACCCAAACCGTAATTTAACCCATTATAAACCGGTGATATTGGACTTCATCATAACCCCAGATAAATAACTTAGTTACAACACATAACTAGAGCTGGTAAAAACTTAAATAAAATAAAAGACATAAAGTAAATTACTGGAAATTAAATATTGAAAAGTAAATTGCCCAAAAGTAAATTGCTAAAAATGTAAATTGCTCAAAAGTAAATTACTGAAAATTAATAAAGTAAAAGTAAATAAAAGAAAATGCTGGGGTTAGAGGATCCACTTTTATTACTACTATTTGATATCTCCGTTAATATAATATATTAACTTTGCGTGATAATTACCAACCAGCTATATAGGCGGTATCCTGATTAAGTTAAATTAATAATTAATTACCAACTGACCACCAGGCGGTATCCATGCTTAGTCAGGTTAAAACCAATTTATAATTAATTACCAACCGACTAATATGGCAGTATCCTCATTTAAAGGCTTGTTGCATACGCTAAATGCAATCGTGATCTCTACGAAAGTGGCTTAGTTAATTTAGTTATTTTTATCTGTTTATTTGAATTAGTTTTTATTTAGTCTTTTGCTCGGGACTAGCAAAACCTTAAGTTTGTGGGTGTTTGATAAGTATGGTTTATACCCACTTATTCTTGTACTCTTAGCTTATTATTTTGTTAGTTTCCATATCATTTAATGTCATTTATAGTTTATTTTATGTCTTATTTATCGGAAGCATTAGAACATCAAGAATGGAGCAAATACGCGTGTTTCGGGACCTATTGGAAGCATCAGACTCAAGAACAGGCAAAACCAGCATCAATTGCGCACTGAATTTAAAAATGCTATAACTTTTGATCTGGAAAGAGTTATGAGACCCATAATATATCAATTTACATCGACTCAAAGATATCTATGCGTTCCATATAAAATCCAAGGGCTTTGGCACCGCGATGCCCCACGCGTACTAGAAACAAGATTTTAGAGTTTTTTAGATGTTTAATGACCCCAAGGCTTTATTATAAATACATTAGTTTGTCCAAAACTCAAGGAGGAGGCTAATACACAGCACAAAATACCAAAATACATATTTTAGAGAGATCCAAAGAGGAGGAAAGAGGGACAAGAGGAGACGAAGGCGGTGATGTCCGAAGAGGAATAGATTGAGTTTGGGTTTTATCTTCTTGTTTCTTTCTTAGAACTCTAATGATTTCCATTAGATTCATGACTTGTTTTTATTATTTTTATCTTTAGGTCATGAACTAAACTCCTTAATTCTAGAAGAGGATGATGTAATTGATGCTTGAACCTTGTAATTGTTTGTCAATTTTGTTATGAAGTTTTATTCAGTTTATTTGTATTTTCTTGAGTTTAATGCCTTGTTTTTGCTGTCCACAAATATGATGATATATGTTTCGAATCTATCACTCGAGAGAGGGGATTTTGAATAGATCTAGAGAATATAACTTAGGAGTTTTATAGAGTTCGAGAGAATATATAAGTTCCTTTGAAGTCGTTAATATAGAATCAGAAAGTGTAATGAGTTGTTAGCTACTAGATTTTTATAGAGATATCGAAGTCTATAGTTGATGATATTTTCACTGATGCTCGAGAGAGGGAGTGGATATTTTCGGAATCTTGACTTATAAAGAATATAACTGAACAAGGATTAATTGGCATGACAAATACATAGGTGACAGTTAAGTGAAATCAGGATTTAGAATCTCTATTGTATTCGTATTAGTCTCTCAGATATAATTGTTTTTATATTTATTTATTAAAATCTTTATTATGTGTTATCTAAATAAAGTTAGGATTATCAATTGTAGTATTTAGTGCGAGTTAACGCAATCCATGTGGGTTCGACATTCTAAACTCTTTTATACTAAAACTTGACACCGTATACTTGCGGTACGATATAAAATATCACAACAATAAATAATTATTTTCTTGTAGTGTTTGAAGAATGAAACATAAATGTGAGAAAACTGATATTTTGATACCGTTAAATTATTCTTGCAATTATTTTTTAAAAACACATTAAAACGTGATTGCATTAATAATTTTATAATTTCGAAAGACCAATTTTCTCAAAATTATTTTTCTCTACAATCCCTAATAAAAAAAATTATATCTTATTTTGCATTCTATTTGTCATTTCACTATAATTTTTTGTATGTCTGACTATTAATTTGAATAAATTTATATTGGTTATAATGACTGACTTCATAGTTCAAAAGCATGCAAAAGATGATAGTGAAATAACAAATATCATCTAAAAAAAGTCTTTCTTTGAGTTAGTATAGAGAAAATAGTTTTAAAACACATTAGAAACTTGTTAAATTATTCACAAAATTTAAATGCAATCAATGATGATTTTATCTTCCAACTTCAATTCTACGCCATTATGTGTTACAAATTGGAAAAGTAATACTGATTGCGCCATTATCATAAGACAAGCAGCAGCATCAGAAGGTCAGCCACATACCATTCTCGCCTCTCTCTTTCAAGGTCATGTTCTCTTACATGAAAAAATAAGAGAAATGAGAGGAATTTGAATTCCTTAATAACTTTCAATGTTTGGTTTGTATATTTAGGGAAAAATTTAATTTCCAATAGAATTAAATTTGAATTCCTCATCAATAGTCACGAAATTTAAATTCTCCACATATTAAAATACAAAAATTCCATAATTATCTTTGAAATAAACTAGTTACAAAATATTTATTACTGTTGTAATATCCATGAAATTTGCTAATACATCTTAATCATTATTATATGTGAATAATTTATTACTAATTTCTTGGATGGAGACAGGGACTTGGGACAGGGATCGAGACCGGGATCGAGGCCAAGTCGGGACCCGTGACTAGGGTTGGGGCCCGAGACCCAAGACCCGTGACCAGGGCCTCGGCAGGGGATGGAGTCAATACCCAAGACCCGAGGCCAAGATCGGGGCCACGGCTGCGGTAGGGGTCGAAATTGGGATTGGCGTTGGGGTCGAGATCGGGACTGGGACCCATGTTGGGGCCGGTTCCGAGACCAGACGTAGGGCCGATATCGGAACGCAAGACCTGAGATCGGGACAAGAAACCGAGACTCCGCGATGAGACTTGGGACTCGAAACCCGATACAAGGACCCGAGACCCAGACCAAGGCAGGATCTCGGACCGAGCCGGGCCCAAGACCTGAGGTAATTTATGTAGGCCGTTTAGTATCATTATACAATAAAATTACATGCTACAAACAATTCAACCAGGAAATACCAATTAATTATCAAAAACCCTAAAACTTAAAACATGAAACTGTAAACAGAAAAACCTGGAAAACAATTTCGAATCCAAGTCGAGATCTCTCTCTGTCCTTAAGAACTTATTGGCCCCGTCACAGGTGCTATAAGGATTCGCAATTGGCCAACGTTCTCCCAGGATAACTTGGTTCCTTCTTGTCCAAGGAGCACTCCTTGACAAGTATATGAACTGGGAAATGGTGGAACTCTCTCACAAACAAAAGAAAGCAATATTGGTTATCAAAACAGATCTGTTCTCCTCTATCTTTAATTATGGATATGAAGCCTCTTTTATAAGGAATGGAGGGGTGGGATGATGTTGGAAAATTATGTAATACTATAGCTTTGAAAGAGAGAGACAAAAAAAAAAAAACTTTATATGATTGAGGGGCCGTGACACATTTACTCATTTTTTATTTCTCAGCATTTCTTCTCTTTTATTCTTTTTATTTTCTCCCAAATACTCTCTCTCCCTACCAAACTTGAAATCGTCGCCGCCACTCCTCCGTTGATCACCCGCCACCACGCGCCGGTCCATAGGAAAGTTATCGATGTCAGCTTTCCAGATCCACCGAGAACGAGCCGAACGGACTCCGGACGCGCCTCCACGCGCCGCCGGCATTTCTGCATTTTCCGGCCACCTACGGTCACTTTTGACCGCCAACTCCGGCGAGTGGGCACTTTTCAGGCCAAGATCTTTCCAACGCCGGTGGTCACTTCCTGATCCGACATCATTTGGGTTGTTTTCCGTTTATAACTACCGGTAATTCGGGATTTGTACTAGAAGTTGAGATCCGACCGTTGGATCGGCGATCCGAACGTATCAGATTGTTGCTCTCGATTATACGAGTGTTTTGGTATATATATCCACCGTTGAAAGTATCTGGTTGTGGGGCCTAATTTTGGTAGTGGGGCCCGATTTTCGTTGTGGGGCCCGCTTGTCTCGTTAAGCATATCAGTAAGTTCCGAAGCCGATCGTCGCTGTGATCCTTGAGATGTTGCTGACCAATGGATCTTTCTTTGAGAGGTTTGGAGATCGTTGGAGCTCGATTCTTAGCCAGGAGATAGATATATTATGGGCTTTTGCGTGGATAGAGGTAAGTACACTCCATGGTGATTCTCTTAACATATTGTTTGATGACTGATGGTTGTTGTGAGAGTCGGTATATATATAAATATAATGGTATATTATATATATATTTATATTATATATTTTTTGTTATATATATATTTACATATTTGTGAGATATTATGGGCTTTTGTGTTTGATGATGTGTGCTGTTGTGTTATGCTGCCGGGTTTTGTATAATGGTGGTCGGATTTGAGATGAGATGTGATGATACATCAGATGATATGAGATGATAGAAAACCTTGGGAGCTGTCATTGAGCACTCTTCCATTGGTTTTGATTTGGGGGTATACAGGGACTCCCCCATTGGTTATATTTCACTCACATTTTGCGAGTTGATATGGTAGGAAACCTTGGGAGTTGTGATGATGTACTCTCCCATTGGTTTCAATCCTCTGTTATACTAAACCCGAATTAGCAACCATGTTTGATGGATGTTTGTATTGTTGTGGGATGATTGTATGAGATGATATTATAATATATGCTATTTTCATATATTATATTATATATATATATATAACCTTATTTTGTTGGTGAGATCATGTTGAGAGAATGAGTGCTTACTTGCTGAGCTTTTTAAGCTCACTCCCCTCTTCCCCCAAACATTCCAGGTAGTTCGTGAGCATAGCAGGAGCAGTACCAGATTTGGATCCACGTGCCATAGTGGTATTTTTGGGTGGTCCAGACATTCTAGTCGTCATTTGCATATTATTAAGACTTGTGTTGTAAATCTTATAATTGATGTATAATTTTGGGATTTGTAATCTATGATGTAATTTTGTGACATTTTTTGGTTGGGTTGACATATAGAATGCTCGAGCTGAAATTAATCGCGAACCTCTTTCTAGGGTTGGGCCCGCCCTAGGGAGGGGGTCGTGACAGATTTGGTATCAGAGCTTAGGGTTTTAGATTCTGTAGACACATTGCATTAGATGAGGGTATAAAATGAGTAGTTTTGTGTCCGTAAGAAAATGTCTGGACGTGGCCGTGGTACTGGTACTCAACGTGGGAGAGGGATAGTTTGACGATGCGTGAGAATATCGAGTAAAAGTATAGAAAGACCTCACACCTAGTCGATAGATCTTGAATTTGATATAGCTTTATTTGGTGTTCCGTTGATTGTTGAGGATAGCGAAGGTTCTAAGACCGGTATCTCTAGTAGTTTCGACAGTTACCTACATCGCTATTCCTGTGGCTGTAACCGACATGATTTTTATGGTTGAACCTTATATGAACCTTCTGTCACAGCTATAACATCGTCGTGAGTTAGTATGATGAAGAGATTAGAACTTTGGTGTTCGAGAAATGATAAAGAAGACTTTGTTGATACTCATTTATGAGCAAGCAAACGCTATAATACCAAGCATCAACAAAATATAAGATTTATGATTTCATTAGGGAATATAACAACTTGGTTGTGTTGAAAGGACAAGATCATCTTCGAATTGATAATCTTCCCATTGACGTTTCGCACGTAGAGACATAGGAATGAGGCCGTCGATGATTTGGATTTCGAGACTGTCAGGAAACTTGATTTTGTTGTAGCCTTGAACGATACTTCTATATGACTCTTCGATAGTAGTGAAGAGTTGCCAGTCTTTATCATTAGTATTGGTTTCTAGACTTCGACGAATTGAGTCTGCGGAGAGAGCACTAAGATCACATGAATGGTGGAAAGTAATATCTTCTGGGAAAATATCATCGTACCCATAGTAAGCTCTAAGCTTCGGTCTAGATGGCCAACTAACGAGTCTCCAATTAGTGAGTTGACGTGATGGTATGATTCTTATAAGATGAATTGGGTGGTAAACGATTGAATAGTCATCTGACCATTCTGGAGTAATGGTTTCGATCTAGACAGTAATACTTTTGTGTCGTTTATACCATCGATGTAAAATATTACTGATGAAGGGAGGAAGCTCACTTAGGTTGGCTTCTGAAATACCAGGATAGTTGGGATGGATTGGACTTGGTCCAAGAATAAATCCATTTAGGAAACCAAGCTCAAACAAGGTGCCGAGACTCCACTGGCAATGATTGAAGCAATCATGGCTGTTGATGAAAACTGTGGAATGGAATATGTGATATCCACAGTGAACAATCGCAGAATTATTTTTGTATTGGATTAAACCATCTGTTTTTCCATTCCAAATGGTTCTAAGAATGTAACACCACCTCATGAAGTTGGTAGGAACTCTTGCCACGATATCCATTGCAATATCTTTGGGCAAAAGAGCGGACGGAGCTTAATTGAGACATTTGTAAATATCTCTCCAAAGGTCTCGAACATATTTAGAGTCTATAACTGCTCGATCAGTGACTGGCCATTTACAAAGCTTTTAGTATATCACCTTAGCTCTGACGGATCTTGAACAGGGGTGAGGATTGGCAGATGAGGATGCCATTGAAGAAGTTTTGAGTAATTCCTTAAGAACTCATGCAGCTCTTTATAGGAAGAGATATCTATAATTTCCTCATGAATAGATACTTTCACAGTATCCATGCATAATTGGAAAGGATAATAATTATCGTGATGATAAGATGTATAGCAGTAATGTGAGGGACCTGTAAATCCTCTTTTCAGTAGTGAAAATCTTAAGATGGTGGATTATGTATAACTTCCAAAAGCTCTTTACAGTTGTTGTTTGAGTAGGACCCCTTGGTGGAGCCCTTTTATTTTGGAGACATGATAGCTGGTTTTTAAGTTGCGACATAGATTAGAATAATAATAATTGGGGGCATTATTCATATGATGGTGAGTGTGAGATGTATAATGATCGTTAGAGCTTGAAATATTTTTCCACTTAGAGATATTTAAATTTTGGAGATAGACACATTGGATAGAGTTTCTAAGTGACTATGATTGTACTATTGATTATCATCCTTGAAATGTCAATGAAGTTACTGTACACCGAGTAGGAAGAATGTGATTAATTTTTGAGAGTTAGACAGAGAATCGTTAAGGAGATGATATTGATATGTTTGACTTTTGGATTGTTCGATAGTGGGGGTATTCTTGATATTATGAAGGTTCGACCCACACCGTTAGATAGATTTTTATAGCATAAGCGGTTTGATCAATGTGGAAAATTTGGAGGGCAGAGATTGTGAAGAATGAGACTATTACTTTCAGATTGAGTTCAGAGAATGTATAATTATTAGTGATATAGTTGAGATACCACGAGATCTTGAGTGAGGCATACGATGATCCTTATTATATGAAAATTGAGAGCACCAGAATATATCAAAATCTAAAGAAGACTTATTGGTGGTTGGGAATGAAGAGAGAGATTTAAGTGTTTATATTTCGGTGTTTAGTTTGTCAGTAGGATAAAGGAGAGCATCAATATCCAGTTGGATTACTTCAGTCTTCACCTAGACCTGAGTGGCCATGGGAAAATATCGTGATGGATTTTGTGGTACGGCTGTCGAGGACACGGTATGATTATGATGCAATTTTGTTAGTAGTGGATCAATTGTTTAGGTCTGTTCATTTTCTAGCGATTTGAGTTATTCGGGGACTATAGAAACTAGTGAAATTATTTGTGGAGCATATTGTACGATTGCATAGTGTACCTTATCGATTGTATCAGATAGAGTTCTCGGATTTACTTCTCATTTCGGGAGAGTTTCTAGAAGACTATCGGATCAAAGATTTCTACGAGCACCTCATTTCATCTTCAGACTGACGGGCAGTCAGTGGACTATTTAGACGCTAGAAGAGATTGTTGAGATTGTGTGTTTTGACATAAATGGGAGTTGAGGGTGAACATTTGTATTTGATCGAGTTTGCTTATAACTATAGCTTTTTGTCTAGCATCGACATGACTCCATTTAAGGCTTTACGAGAGAGGCGATTTAAGACTTTTGTTTGTTGGGGCGAGGTTGGAGATGGACAGATTCTTGGCTCAAACTTGGTAGATATGACATATGAGGATCAGGTCGATCCGAGCGAGACTATTGGTTGAGTAGAATCGATGAAAGAGTTTTGTCAGCAGTAGAAGGAAAAACATCGAGTACCTAATTTGGTGATACAGTATTCTTGAAAATTTCTTATTGGGAATGAGTACTGAGATTTGGCTGGAAGAAAAAGTTTTCGCCGTGCTGTATTGGTTCTTTTGAGATTTAGAGAGAATGCGAAAAGTGGCGTATCGTCTAGCATTATCATTGGAATTAAAAAGGATTCATATAGTGTTATGGTATTCGTTTTAAAGAAGTTTGTACCTGACTCTTCTCTTATTTTAGAAAGTCAATTGTTGGAGCTGAGCGAGAACTTGACTTATAAGGAAAGTCTATGAAGATCATAGATTGAAATGTTCAAGAATTGAATCAAGACGTTATCATTTTGTGAAGTTCATGAAATCAAATCATCACATCCAAAAGACGACTCGGGAAGTGAAACGGGTTATGAATGAGAAATATCCAGAACTAATTGAGAATTGAGAAATTTCGGGGATGAAATTTTTGTAAGGTGGGTAGATTGTAATACTATAGCTTTGAAAGATAGAGACAAAAAAAAATAACTTTATAAGATTGAGGGGCCGTGACACATTTACTCATTTTTTATTTCTCAACATTTCTTTTCTTTCATTCTTTTTCTTTTCTCCCAAATACTCTCTCTCCCTGCCAAACTTGAAATCATCGCCGCCACTCCTCCATTGATCAGCCGCCACCACGTGCCGGTCCATAGGAAAGCTGCCAACGTTAGCTTTCCAGATCCACCGAGAACGAGCCGAACGGACTCCGGACGCGCCTCCACGCGCCGCCGGAAGGGGACGACACGTCGCCGGCATTTCTGCATTTTCCGGCCACCTACGGTCACTTTTGACCGCCACCTCCGGCTAGTGGGCACTTTTCAGGCCGCGATCTTTCCAACGCCGGTGGTCACTTCCTGATCCGACATCGTTTGGGTTGTTTTCCATTTTATAACTACCGGTTATTGGGATTTGTACTGGAAGTTGAGATCCGACCGTTGGATCGGCGATCCGAACGTATCAGATTGTTGCTCTCGATTATACGAGCGTTTTGGTATATATATCCACCGTTGAAAGTATCTGGTTGTGGGGCCCAATTTTTAGTAATGGGCCCGATTTTCGTTGTGGGGCCCGCTTGTCTCGTTAAGCATATCAGCAAGTTCCGAAGCCGATCGTCGCTGTGATCCTTGAGATGTTGCTGACCAATGGATCTTTCTTTGAGAGGTTTGGAGATCGTTGGAGATCGATTCTTAGCCAGGAGATAGATATATTATGGTCTTTTGCGTGGATAGAGGTAAGTACACTCCGTGGTGATTCTCTTAACATATTGTTTGATGACTGATGGTTGTTGTGAGAGTCGATATATATATAAATATAATGGTATATTATATATATATATATTTATATTATATATATTTTGTATATATGTATTTACATGTTTGTGAGATATTATATTGAGATATTAAAAGCATGATAAATATGAAATCGTGATTATTGAGATGAGATTGATTGATTGGATGTGAGATGTGATTGTGTTTGATGATGTGTGCTGTTGTGTTATGCGGCTGGGTTTTGTATAACAGTGGTCGGATTTGAGATGAGATGTGATGATACATCAGATGATATGAGATGATAGAAAACCTTGGGAGCTGTCATTGAGCACTCTTCCATTGGTTTTGATTTGGGGGTATACGGCGACTCCCATTGGTTATATTTCACTCACATTTTGCGAGTTGATATGGTTGGAAACCTTGGGAGTTGTGATGATGTACTCTCCCATTGGTTTCAATCTTCTGTTATACTAAACCCGGATTAACAACCATGTTTGATGGATGTTTGTATTGTTGTGGGATGATTGTATGAGATGATATTATAATATATGCTATTTTCATATATTATATTATATATATATATATATTTACATATATATATAACCCTATTTTGTTGGTGAGGTCATGTTGAGAGAATGAGTGCTTACTTGCTGAGCTTTTTAAGCTCACTCCCATCTTCCCCCAAACATTCCAGGTAGTTCGCGAGCATAGCAGGAGCAGTACCAGATTTGGATCCACGTGCCACAGTGGTATTTTCGGGTTGGTCCAGACATTCTAGTCGTCATTTGCATATTATTAAGACTTGTGTTGTAAATCTTATAATTGATGTATAATTTTGGGATTTGTAATATATGATGTAATTTTGTGACATTTGTTTGGTTGGGTTGACATATAGAATGCTCGAGCTGAAATTGATCGCGAACCTCTTTCTAGGGTTGGGCCCGCCCTAGGTAGGGGGTCGTGACAGATTATGACCCATAGCGTCACTATTTGTATAGATCATGGTGTTGTTGTACAAATTAACTATGTGACAAAGGAGATTGCACTCTTATCATTTGTGATTAGATCACCTAGATATATAAATGATTGGAGGTCCCTATGATTTGTTCCTGGACGGAGAATGATATGAGACAGTATCAGTCTACGAAGGATAAATCATTAAATATCCATAGTCAGAGTATTATCGAGATTGGACATCTATAAATACGTAAAAGACTAGTATTACACTTGTGCGCGTTGTGAGGGCATAACGACATAGTTCTCATATATTTGGGTATATGATACTCATGCAAGTGTAATAGGAGGTTGTGTTTTACCGATGCCACGGGAAACAGCTTCGCTCTGGATAGACCCCATCAGAATTCCTTTGGTAGTATGACTATGTGTCTATGGAAGTCCGAAATCAGGGTAGGTGTATTTGGTCTTAACCTGAGACTTGCACCGCTAACACTTGCGACAATCAATATACTTTGGTTGCGGTCATCCAGGGCTTTAACAGGTTCTGTGTACGCCTATGCTGGGTATATTGAGAATCGTAGTGTGTTGGGTGTGATGTCAAACCGGAAGTGTCACTCCAGTCATATGGAGTGATGATCGCGCATGGATAC
This sequence comes from Zanthoxylum bungeanum, assembly GCA_019454045.1. NCBI lineage: Eukaryota > Viridiplantae > Streptophyta > Magnoliopsida > Sapindales > Rutaceae > Zanthoxylum > Zanthoxylum bungeanum. Next base: position 19,119 of record SKCR01042469.1, read on the forward strand.
AGAAATGGTTCTTTAAAAAGATTGCAACCGTCGGGATAATATGACTTGGTCATGATTATCCGATATTAAAGAGACTAGTTGCTCGTAATCCGATATATGCTTCGTACGGGGCAGACACTGTACCAGCCCCAGGCCTTGCATGTGATCATCTGATATTGGATTGAAATACGCAATACTATGTATACTACGAGTGATATAGATCCTTTATTCCTTTAAGGATATTTCTGGAGAATTGGGTAGGCATGGCGCTTTGCTAGAAGCCAACCTTGTCTTGTAAATCGGTACAAACGTAGTACTTGGTACTTACGTGTTCGGATAGTCCGACGACCGAATTTACTACCAACATATCCGGGGATCTCATGGGTCGCTTCCCAAAGATTCTCCGATGACGTATGACTCGCACTTTTAATTAATCTGGGATTAATTAGATGAGAGAGAAAATTAATCTGGGATTAATTACAGAGATATTTTATCTAGGATAAAATATCAATTAAAGAGAGATAACTGTTAATTTGGAATTAATCGATTAATTAATATATTCGATATATTAAACGAGATTGGATTTCGACGCGGAATTAAAATTAGATTTTAATTCGGGCGAACGAATTAATTTATAATTAATTCGTTAGCGACGTGAATAGTGACTTTGCTAGGCGTAATTATTTAATTACGTCGCAACGGAAAATTCGTTAATTTGGAATTAGCGAACCCGAGCCCGGGATTGTTTGCGAGCGCATTCAAATTTCGAATTCGAGTGCGGCACGCAAGTCAAATCAAGCGTCAAATCGCTAGTCACATCAAGCGTCAAATCATGTCACTTTGAGTGATGTGACAATTGATTGATTGATAGATGTGACTTGATGGGAGTTGTTGAAAAGCTTTGATAGCTTGAGTGACATATATTATTATTATATGTTTTGGTATATGGTTGAATTGATTTTAGAAATCAATTAACTTACACATTTTTCAACTCTCTCTTCTCTCTTCTCCATCTCTCTCTCACGCCCTTGGGGCCATATTTTCTTCTGGTTTTTGCCAAAATGCCGAGAGAAAGGGAAGCACAAGTGCTTGATTTTTGTGGCAAAAATCAAGATAGCTAGCACTCCGAGAGACATGCGAAGGTGATAGGGAAGTGCACCCATGAGCCGGGAATCGTTTGACGAAGCTTGGAGCTCAAATTCTTGATGATCAAAGCCAAATGGAGGAGGCCAAAACTGCACTGCCGTGAGCTGTTCCAGTAAGCAGAAAAACTGATTTTTGTTGCCTCGCGCGTCGCTCAACTGATCGATGTGAGTATTCTGCAACTCCCTCGTTGTATTTGCACATGTTTCATGCTTGTTTATTGATCCTTGGGACCTTAGCAAACTCCAACAATGGAATCAGAGCAAGGAAAAGCATGAAAAATGTTTAGGGCTTAAAATTTGGGCAAAATTGATTTTGAGCATGATTAATAAAATTGGATTAATTAGTATGCTTAAATGTGTTTTAATTGAAAATTGATTGGATCAATTTGTTTAAATTTTGTTTGGAAAAATTTTCCCCAAATTGGAAGGCTTGGCCGAATCCACCTATGCCCTAAATTCTTGGTATTTTTTGTTTCGTTGCTCATTGGATGACTTGAAATAATTTGGGATGATGATTTAATGTCGATTGTGGAATTAATTGGATTGAAACCGAATTGGACACAAAATCCCCTCCATTGCCGAGAGTAGTAAAACATGTAATTGGGTTTGATTTTTGGTGAAATGTGTTGGACATGTTTTTTTGTATTGAGCATGATTAATTGTATAAATTAATGTTTTTGAAATATTGATTTGGGTGATTAATTGTGTAATACACTTTAGTGTAATTAAATTCGGAAATTGGATTTTTGGAATTTAATTATTTGGGCCTTAAATTGGATTTGGCTTGTTGTGTTGTTATTGGGCTTATTGGGCTTAGTTGTATTGAGTTGGGTTTATGAAAAATTGGTTGGATCCAATTGGGCCCAAAATCTCTTCCATAAAGCCCAAATGCGACTAATGGACCTTTAAAGTTTAATTGGGCCTAATGGACCTAAATTGATTTCTGGGCTTATGGGGTAACTCCCGGATTGGACTTTGGTTATTGGGTTTGAGCCGAGTTGACCAAAAGTCCACGCCTTAAGAAATTAATTAAAAGCCCATTGGACTTTAATTAAATTGACGTTGGACGTTAATTGGGCTTTGAGACCCGTAACGATTAAATTTGGAATTTAAATCGTAAGGGTTTATTAATAAAGTGTAGTATTTAATTTGGAATTAAATAGTGAATTAGAATAAAATACATATTAAATTGGATTTAATGTTGTAGTTTAATTTAATTCGAGAAATCGTACTTTGAGTACTTATTCGCAAAACGAGTTTGACTCGAGCAAAACCAAATCGTTGTTTGAACATTGGATGGTCACTAATTATCAGATTAATTAATTTGATTAGATTAATTGATAACATGCTTGTGTGAATAAATGGTTGCGATGCATGAATAATGTATATCGGATGGTTATTAGATGGGTGGGGCAATTTTAGAAATTGTTGTAATAAATTTAGAATTTATTAATTGGACCTGCGTGTCCAGCCTTATTACCTCCTTATTCTTTGTATTCTCTTCTCACCTATTCCCCTCAATGTAAATGAGGTTTCTTTAGAAGTGTAGTGTAACGGGTAGAAGAAATATTTGTGATAGCGGGAGAGAGAAATGGAGAGATTTGATCTAGGATCAATGTGTAAAGTATCCATCCGCATATCATTATTATTTTTCATATGTGCTTTATTATGTGTTTAGAATGCATGTTTAAGGGTGTATGATGATGAGACCTTAACAAAGATAATAAATTGGTTGCCAATTTGCACTCGAAAAACCCTTGCAAAATATTAAGCGTCTTTCCTTCCATTGAGTGATTCTCACTCAAGATCCGAGACTGGCATTGGCTTGTTGGCCAAAGTCAAGGCCTTTGTCCGTCGAGGATGTGTTTGAATCACGAGAGCTTTGTTCCATATTGGTGTCTTGTCCAAGTTGTGGTTTATTGGCCAAAGTCAAGACCATTTCTTGTCCATCGCTACGAAGCTTTCCATGGTCAATGGGTCGCGCTTGACTGGGATCACTAAGTTTGTTGTGCCAAAGGCAAGGCTTAGTTGATTCAGAGGAAAAAGGTTAGGTAATACATTGGATGTATTGGCATATATAAGATATATGTTTCGGACTTGGATGTCCCCCTACTGGATCTAGGAATTGGATTGGATCCAATTGATCTTAGAGATCTACCTAGTTAATTATCATACAATTTGTTAGCCAAAGTCAAGATTGTGTGATATTTAACGGGATCCTAGCCCACTAGGAAACACGGTTTCCGAGTACTCGACAGAGGGTTAGAGGCTCGCCGAAAAATAGTGGGAGGCAAGAATTGAATTTACAATACTCGTTTAATTACTTGCCATACGCGCTCAAACAAATATCATTCGTCGTTATAGATTAAATGTTAGTTGGACTAATATTTAAATCGTTGTTTTAATAAATAGTTGGATTATATTCAAACTATTCATTTATAATTGATTTTATAATTGGATTATAGCAATCAATATAATTGATTTTAATCTATTAAATTATAGTTGATTAAATATTTGGACTATTGTAATCATTATAATAAATAGTACCTAAATCGTTGATTAAATAGTTGGACTATTAGAATCAAGATAAAATTGAAAGATTGACATTGAAAACATAATCCTAGGGAAAATGTATTTAAATGGTTTAATTTTCAAATTGGGAATAAAGTTTCAGGTCGGTCCTGGAAACTAATAAGTTACTTTATTTGATAAAATAACATATTAGGCCTAAGCCCGGAGTTAAGCAAACAGTAGAGCATAATCTTAGAAGATCATGTGATGATAACTTAAGTGCTTAATCCATTAAGCTTGTCGCAGTAGACTCCTTAATTTCTGTGTCAGAACTAAGGTTAGATCCTTAAAGTATGATATTGAAATTGAAGGATCTTCATAAATCTATACTTAGATTTTAGAAGTACTAAATTACAATAAATAACTCTTGGAGAATTAATGACTATTCTCAAGGAGAAAAAGTCAAAGTTTGCAATTAGGCAAGTAGCGCAAGGCGCACCTTACTTCGATATTCCAGAAACCCAAGGCTTGGCCAAAGGCTTATAGAATGTGAAAAATGGCAAAGGCAAAATCATTATAATCTTCTAGGAAGATAAAAAGACATATCCCCAAATGTTTGCCTAAATGTGGCAAACGGGATCGCGGAAGCGTGACTGCCGTTTGGACAAAGCAGACATGAAGGAATTGAAGAACGAGCAAGGCTCTGACTTCAAATATGTTTTTCATAATTATGTTCACAACTAGTATTAAAATTTGATTTTAAATACTTAGTGTGGTACATAAATATGTATTGATATTCAGAATCTGTTTTGAACAGGATACTGACTTCAATAGAGATTTATCTACGAATTGGAAACGGGACGAAAGTCGCTGTTTTAACCGTAGATACCTAATTTTAGGAACTACCCTCGGGTGTGTACTTAAATTAGGGAACTGTTATAATGTAACTAGTTTGACTAGATACATTATCTCTATATCAGTATTTAACTCGCTACGGGTGAACCTTTATATTCTAGAACACTAAAGTGTTTCATTATATAAAGATGATATTGAGATAAACACATTAGATGTGAATAACAGAATTTATATTTTGAATATAAATAAATCTCAAATATATAACATGACAACAAATAGCTCAAACTGATTTGATCAGAAGAAACTAATTTGTGGCATTGTTGTCTGGGACACAATCTAAAACAAGAATCGTATATCCGCACTTTTGAAGAGTGGGTACTAGGACTAATTTGATTCCATTCAAATAAAGTCTAAGAATCTAGTTTATTGGGCAAAGTGCCTAAAACACATTTACTTGGTAAAAGTGTAAAAGCCACCGATCTGTTAGCCCTAGTTCATAATGAGCAAGTGGGCCAATGTCTAGCTAGGCTAGAGGTGGATATGAATATTTCGTGACCTTTACGGATGTGGCATCGCGTTATGGTTATGTGTTTCTTTTGAAGAACACAAATCAGAAACTTTTAAGTTTCGACAGGAAATAGACGAACAGAGCGGCTAAAGTATTATACCGTCACGGTGAGACCGTAATGGAAATACTACTTAGCAATAAGTTTCTAATATACTTGAAAGAGTATAATATTCTTTCAATGAGGACTCCTCCCGGAACACGTCATTTTGACGGTGTGTCCGAACAGAGTAACCAATTTTATTGGACATGATAAGGTTAATCCTGAGTTGCTCTGAGCTACCATTTCCTTCAACGGATAAACATTAACAATGCAGAACTTATTTAGAATAAGGTTCCATAAAAATCTGTTTGACAGATATCATATTAGATATGAACAGGAAATCAACCAGGTTTCACATTCCTGAAAATTTGGGATGCTGGGCATATGTTTGGATGATACCAAACTAGAACCCAATTGGATAAGTGCCAATTGTAGGTTATCCTAGGGATACATAAGTATAGTACTTATACATCTCACTAAAGAATAATTAGATTGTTGCTCACCATGTGGTTTTCTGAGAGGAATACCGATATGCAGTGGTAAGTGGGAGGATAATAAAACTCGATGAAAATCAGAGTAATATTGTTCAAGGTACCGAGTCCTTAATGGAACACAAATAGTTCATCAATGATGAAAATATACCATAATCTTCGAATACACAAGAACCGCGTATGTCGGAGAGAGTCTGAAAACAACTTGGGGTATGGGTTTCTGATCTCACCTCATAAAGATGTCTATCTTATTGAGGAATACCAACTGACTACGTATGAGGAAGTGATACAAGGTATCTACTCCCTATTATGACAAAGTGTCATGAGTCTAAAATGGATTCCACGTATATCAACTATGTTTGGATACTAGTTGTTGTACTGCAAGGCATTGTGCCTATTGGTACTTGACCGGAGTAAACACACACGTATAACGCAAGCGCAAGTATCGTTCAAGTAGTATAAAAATATCGATCCCACGAGGACTTAATTCCTACTGTTGTTATTAATTGTTGAATCTATTTATTTACAAATATCTAATTAAATGGAGAAGAGAATGATTGTTTGATTGGTTGAATGTGGTTTTACAAAATAAATAAATAAAAAGATAAAAGAAAATACTAAGGAAAATAACAAAAGACACAAAGATCTAGGGTCGTGAATCATTCTAATATCATTTAAAAGATGAAGTGGTTATTTTATGTTTGTGTAATAAATCAGTTTACTAACCTGGAACACTAAATTATGCAAAAGCCTCTGTCGATGGTCAGACGCAAATACCCAGTTTAACCCAATTGAACCATATGTCAACCAAATTATCTGGATTCATTAAGTTTAAGTTCCAATTATGGCTACCCCCGCCCGACAGGTATATTCCTATCCTGTAAGGAAATCTATTAAAGGGTTATCTATCCTCAAGGAAGATCGTGGGATATTAAGTCTAAGGCTGAAACCTAAAATCGCTATGTCTAGTTCATTTTAGATTTACCACATCAATCTTATTGGTGATCAGACAACAAGAAGCATTAAGCTTAAGACTTAATAAGTAAACCTTTAAATTACCCAAACTATAAAATAACCTCTTATAAACCGGTGATATTAGAATTCATCACAACCCCAGATAACTAACACATAACTAGGGCTAGTAACAACTTAAAAGTAAAAGACATAAAGTAAAAATACTGAAAAGTAAAAGACATAAAGTAAAACTGAAAAGTAAAATAAAATAAAATGCTAAGGTAAAAGGAATTACTTTTACTACTACTAATTTAGATATCTCCCATAAAATAATATATAAACTTGTGATTCTTTCTCCAACCAGCCATATAGGCGGTAACCTGATTAAGTCAAATTAAGTCCAACCAGCCATAAGGCGGAACCAAAATTAAATTACCAACCGACCAATTTGGCGGTATCCTTTATTAGTCAGGTTTAAACCAGATTAAAATGAATTACCAACCGACCAATCTGGCGGTATCCTTTTTAAGTCAATATTTTAATAGTGAATATATTATTTTTAAGGGAGATTAATCTAAATAGTAACAGTAAAAGAATTACCTTTCACCATAGCTGGGGAAGTTACCTCCTGATGGTAAATAGTAAAAACTGTCAAAAGTAAAAAGTAAAAATTAAATTACTATTATTACAAAACGTAATTAAAATTATTTACAAAACTAAAAACAAAAAATAAAAAAAAAAACTAAAAACTAAAGAATCTAGAGAGAGAAACTCTCTCTTAGAAAGAATTTAAGAGAGAGGAAGGTGCACTGAATTCTAAAAATCTCGAGCTCAATTTATAGGCCTCGGTAGGATCCAGCGTCGCGACGCCAGGTCCTCAGCGTCGCTACGCCAGATTTGTCGACGTGGCACGCTCTGGTTCGCCGGTTTGAAGATTCTGGATAAGCTGATAAGGTGACACGTGGCAGAGTGGTTGGGCTTCAAATATTGTGACACGTGGCGGCTTCTGATTGGTCGCTGAGATTCGTATCTGCCACGTGTCAGATAAGGATTAGATACTCAATTATTGATGCTGACGTGGCGATGATGTGGCGACGACGTGGCGATACGTGGGAAAGAGACTGTCGGCACCATAGAATTGCGACACGTGTCACTTCCTGATTGGCTGATGATGATGTGGCACGACACGTGGCAATTTTGACTTGTTGACTTGCTGACGTGGCTGGTGACATGGAGACACGTAGGCTGACACGTGGCACACGTGGCGATGATGACTGTCGGCACCGTAGGATGCTGACACGTGGCACGGCGCTTGTTAGCAGATCGGCTGTGATGGTGACACGTGTCACGGCGCATTTTAGCAAAGTCAAACTTTTCTCAGATTCTGATTTGTGGACCCGGCGCACGTTAGCACTGTTCGGTGCATATTAGACGTCGCGATGCAGAAGGCTTGGCGTCGCGACGCGATTAAGACCAAAATATCCCTGTTGACGCATTTTTGTCCGTTTTTGCCCCAAATTGCCTCCAATGCTTTCCAAACTTTATTTATCTGCAAAATAACAACAAAACACATCAAAACGTTCATAAAACTCGAGAAACAATACAAAACATTAGGTTAAATGAGTGGGAATAAATGATGTAATTACCACTCATCACACCCCCAAACCTAACATTTTGCTAGTCCTCGAGCAAAACATAGAATAAAATAACATAATTAAAATTTAACTAAGCCACTTTCATAGGGATCACGGTTGCATTTAGCGTATGCAACAAGCCTTTAAACCCCTAGGTGTCCCTAGTGGACGAGTTGTAGTCTCGTGAGGGCTTACAGCAATGATACCCACAAACATTTTACAAAAGTAAAAAGTTAGTTAAAACTAATGCACACAAAAGCAAAAAGACAAGCGAAAAGAGAATAAAGAAGTTAGTGACTAATCAGGTGAAACTTCTACTTTAAGTTACTAGTTGTTTTGTTTCTTTCTAAATTACCGAATAAGTAAATTCTCCGATTATTTTTACCATTCTCCATATACACAGCCAACAAAATATTAATCAACTCATTTTTTGCCCACAACAGTCATAAGTGTAGTTGATAAGAGAGTAATATTTTTGTCCTAAAGTTCTATCAGATTTCACACCTTTTTGTAGCAATGGAATATTTTTTCTGATTTTTCTGATTTTTTCTTTGCTTTTTCTGAATTTTGACTTTTTATTTATATACAATACATTCCGTCTATGTAGTGAGCTTTGGGTCGGTGGCTCCCAAACCAGTTGGCTTTAGGGCACCAGGCGTTAAGACACCCCTACGGACTTAATTACTCAGACTTCAGATATATATATTTTTTTGTAGCATCTTCGATCCATGTAGCGAGCTTTGGGCTAGTGACTCCCAAACCAGTTGGTTTTAGGGCACTAGGTGTTAAAACACCATTACAGACTTAATAACCCGGATCTCAGATTTTTTTTTTTTTACTCCATCACTTTTTGAGATGCTTCCTCCAATTAAACTATAGAACTGAATATTACAAACTTTTCAATTACAGCTCATATCCGTATGTTACTATGCATATTGATAATATCTGCCAACTGAGCATATGAAGGTCCATTTTAGTCAGTGTTAAGGAGAATTTACAAATTAAATAATTTAAAATGAAATAAACAAAAATTAACTTGTTCCGAAATAGGTTGAGATACGTCTCAGGAGTGGAAACTCCTTACTCGGCTATCTTTTACCAATTTCTATTTTTTAGTCAAAACACAAAAACGCAAAATATTTTTGTAATTTTTGAAAATTTTTCAATTTTTTTTTGTATTTTTCGAAAAATTTGGACTAAAAATAAAAACACAGTACAAACAAGTACTATTAACTATACCTCACCCCCAAACCTAAATGAGACATTGTCCCCAAAGTCTTAAACAGTAGAAGAAGAGTTTAGAAGATAGTACCTGATTAGTTGAAATTCTACAGGAAATTAAAGGTTAAGATCCAGATTTATTCGACGCTTCTTACCACGATCATCATCAGACCATTTTATCTTTGAAATGATAGGGTCAACTTGTGGTTCATATGCTAAGAGTTGGTCAATTAGATCCGGAGCAGTTCTGGCAGTAAAGAGGAGTTCTTTCATAGGTTTTGACACGAACCCATTTCTCCCAGCATCATCAAGAAACACACAAAGAAAATCATAAAATCCATCAACGTTGAGCAGTCCAAGCGGTTTCTGGTGTATATTCAGGTTCGCCTAAGATAGCACTATAAAAATTTCCTCCAATGTACCCAAGCCACCTGGCAAAGCAATAAAAGCATCATCACGGTTAATCATTTCCACCAGTCGTTCAGACATACCTGGCACGATCAGTTCCTCTCCGTTTGATGATCCAATAAGATTTGCCTCTGCCAAGGGTTTGGAATGATTCCCAAAACATGACTGTCTCCTTCATGTGCGGCCTTGAAACGATCCCCATAAGTCCAAGATTTCCTCCGCCATATATTAAGTGCATATTCCTTGCTGCTAAGACTCGACCCAATTCATGTGCTGCTTCTATGTATTGTGGTTTAACACCAACAGTACTACCGCAAAACACACAAATGTTTTCAACTCGTCTTCTTGAAGTGGCTTCCATTTTTATATGTTTTTCTTTCTCAACTATGGATGCCTTCAAAAGTGCAATGACGGGCTAAATTTATAGTACCTGAAAAAGGATGAGTAATAATAGCACTAATATCTTCCAAATGACGATTGTTAGCTAAACAACAAAAGAAATCGTGAAAGGTCAAAAAGTCTGGATCCTGTCTACGAAAATAAAGATAATTACAACAGAAAAGCGAATCAAAGCAATAATTAAGGCAACGGAATTGTGTACGCAATACGCTACTCGTTTGGTATATAAATCCATTAGGATGCGTTTCAAGAATCCATTCATTATTCAGCCATCGCTAATGAATTAGCTTTCATTTTTGCCAAACACCATTCCTTCTGTCTAAAATGCTCCGTTTGTGCTTTTCCCTACAAAAATAACACACAAAATAAAAAAAAAAAATTCTACAACATGTATACACATAATATAAAACAAAATTACAACAAATTGCATGGGTTGCCTCCCTGCTAGCGCTAAATTTTTCGTCTTCAGCCAGACGTGACTGAAATTCATCTGTTAAGGAGGTTTCAATGTTGTTTTAGATGTCCGATCAAAAACAATCCCGTGAGCGTTGTTTTTGAAGGGTCTCTTCCAACAGTAAGGTGGCAAAAAGAGTTTTGTCCCATTCAGTGCTCGTGCCACCTTTTTGCTCCTTGTTGTTCCAGTGGTTCCTGCAAAGAAAGAAAGAAAATCAGGAGGTCTTATATGGTGCTTGACTTGGAATGGAAGTTCCATTCTGTCAAGCTTCTGGGTGATATCTTTGATTTGTACTCCCCAAAACAGTGATGTTTCTCCTGAATGCTCTGGATCTTTATTAAGGTCAGACATTTGCTCCTCCATTTGCTTTGCTTCTTGCTCCACCTTTTCTTCACAGATGTATTGTAAAATTTTGTATTCAGCTCTTCATCTGTCATCTTTGAAATACATGCTCCTAAGTATCTGCCTGAGGATGTAAAGATGTTTTTGTCATTAGGTTTTCATCCTCTGATACGACTGGAATGGATGGTTCAGATAGATCTTATTCAAACATCATGGTAAAACATGCTCCAAGATCTTCATTTTGAGGATTGAAAGTTTGATCCTCCGTTGTTGGTGCAGTTGGTACAAATAGATCAGCTTCATCCTCGTCAGAATCTGAATAATAAAAGTCAAATTGAGACTTTGCCGGTTCGGGCTCCTGAACTGATACCTCTGGTTGTTGATACTGCTCAGCCTCCTCCTCTGTTGAAGTGTCATTGTGAAATGATTGGTACTCGAAGGCTTCATCAGTGTCATCTGAAACTGGTTCTTGAGGTATGTAGTCCTGGTTTTCTGTGAATTGTCTCATTTGATCTGTCATCCTCTGAATGAATTCTGATTGTCTCTGAATACTTTCCAATTGATTCTGGCTTGTTTCAAGCATTGCATCCAACTCGAACATATCTTTGAGCATGTTTAACAACTGATCTTCCTCTGATGGTTCTATTTGTTGATGAAAATCGCATATGGATGGTGGATAAGATGGAAAATGTGATGGTTTTTCATACTTTGAATGATGCTGAAAATTCTGCCACTCTGAAAGGTATAACATTGATCGCTCGGGTGGTTACCATCACATATTACACATCTCCCAATTTCGTTCTGTTGAGCAAATGTAGAATTGTTTGGTTCTGGCATCCAGTGATAATCATTGGGCTGGACAACAGGCCTCAGAAAACCGGACTGTTGCTCCCAGATGTGGGGTGTATCTTCTTGTAAAGCTCGTAATCTTTCAATCTCCCAGTAGTGTTCCATTTTTCAATCACCTGAAAATACAATAAAGAAATAAAAATTACAGATAAAGATAAAGAAAATTAGATACAAGTAAATTGGATAGCTTCAAAATTAACAACTCAAGAAATATAAGTCCCCGGCAATGGCGCCAAAAACTTGACCGGCGTAAACACACACGTATAACGCAAGCGCACGTATCGTTCAAGTAGTATAAGAATATCGATCCCACGAGGACTTAATTCCTACTGTTGTTATTAATTGTTGAATCTATTTATTTACAAATATCTAATTAAATGGAGAAGAGAATGATTGTTTGATTGGTGAATGTGGTTTTACAAAATAAATAAATAAAAAGACAAAAGAAAATACTAAGGAAAATAACAAAAGACACAAAGATCTAGGGTCGTGAATCATTCTAATATCATTTAAAAGATGAAGTGGTTATTTTATGTTTGTGTAATAAATCAGTTTACTAACCTGAAACACTAAATTATGCAAAAGCCTCTGTCGATGGTCAGACGCAAATAGCCAGTTTAACCCAATTGAACCATATGTCAACCAAATTATCTAGATTCATTAAGTTAAGTTCCAATTATGGCTACCCCCGTCCGACAGGTATATTCCTATCATGTAAGGAAATCTATTAAAAGCTTATCTATCTCAAGGAAGATCGTGGGATATTAAGTCTAAGGCTGAAACCTAAAATCCCTATGTCTAGTTCATTTTAGATTTACCACATCAATCTTATTGGTGATCAGACAACAAGAAGCATTAAGCTTAAGACTAATAAGTAAACCTTTAAATTACCCAAACTATAAAATAACCCTTATAAACCGGTGATATTAGAATTCATCACAACCCCAGATAACTAACCCATAACTAGGGCTAGTAACAACTTAAAAGTAAAAGACATAAAGTAAAAATACTGAAAAGTAAAAGACATAAAGTAAAACTGAAAAGTAAAATAAAATAAAATGCTAAGGTAAAAGGAATTACTTTTACTACTACTAATTTAGATATCTCCCATAAAATAATATATAAACTTGTGATTCTTTCTCCAACCAGCCATATAGGCGGGTAACCTGATTAAGTCAAATAAGTCCAACCAGCCATAAAGGCGGAACCAAAATTAAATTACCAACCGACCAATCTGGCGGTATCCTTTATTAGTCAAGTTTAAACCAGATTAAAATGAATTACCAACCGACCAATCTGGTGGTATCCTTTTTAAGTCAATATTTTAAATAGTGAATATATTATTTTTAAGGGAGATTAATCTAAATAGTAACAGTAAAAGAATTCCTTTCACCCTAGCTGGGGAAGTTACCTCCTCATGGTAAATAGTAAAAACTGTAAAAAGTAAAAAGTAAAAATTAAATTACTATTATTACAAAACGTAATTAAAATTATTTACAAAACTAAAAACTAAAAATAAAAAAAAAACTAAAAACTAAAGAATCTAGAGAGAGAAACTCTCTCTTTAGAAAGAATTTAAGAGAGAGGAAGGTGCACTGAATTCTGAAATCTCGAGCTCAATTATAGGCCTCGGTAGGATCCAGCGTCGCGACGCCAGGTCCTCAGCGTCGCTACGCCAGATTTGTCGACGTGGCACGCTCTGGTTCGCCGGTTTGAAGATTCTGGATAAGCTGATAAGGTGACACGTGGCAGAGTGGTTGGGCTTCAAATATTGTGACATGTGGCGGCGGCTTCTGATTGGTCGCTGAGATTCTTATCCGCCACGTGTCAGATAAGGATTAGATACTCAATTATTGATGCTGACGTGGCGATGACGTGGCGGTGACGTGGCGACGATGTGGCGACACATGGTAAAGAGACTGTCGACACCATAGAATTGCGACACGTGTCACTTCCTGATTGGCTGATAATGATGTGGCACTACACGTGGCAATTTTGACTGTTGACTTGCTGACGTGGCTGATGACATGGAGACACGTAGGCTGACACGTGGCACACGTGGCGATGATGACCGGTCGGCACCGGATGATACTGACAGTGGCACGGCGCATGTTAGCAGATCGGTGTGATGGTGACACGTGTCACGGCGCATTTTAGCAAAGTCAAACTTTTCTCAGATTCTGATTTGTGGACCGGCGCACGTTAGCACTGTTCGGCGCATATTAGACGTCGCGACGCAGAAGGCTTGGCGTCGCGACGCGATTAAGACCAAAATATCCCTGTTGACGCATTTTTGTCCGTTTTTGCCCAAATTGCCTCCAATGCTTTCCAAACTTTATTTATCTGTAATATAACAACAAAAAACATCAAAACATTCATAAAACTCGAGAAACAATACAAAACATTAGGTTAAATGAGTGGGAATAAGTGATGTAATTACCACTCATCAGTACTATATAAGTCTTCAAGGAAGACATACATGGATGGCAACATACCAACGTTCTAAGCTAGGCTTTTAGCGGAAAGGTATCATTATCAACATTGTGTTGATTACGATTCAACATTTTGCCTGTTGCCACGGTAAATCCATTTGGATAATGCTTGCTAAAGCTGCTTATTTCATTTATGAAATATAACAACTTTACGGGAAAATCACTTTCCTGAAAAGGAAACCTTTCGGAGGATGTTTATAACATCTTGTCTGTTTTGTCGTACCATAACTAGCAAACAAGGTTTGCAGGTTATTTGATCCATGTTTGGATTGAAGCAAGCATTAGGTTCTTGGAATTATCGTTTTGATGTAATCATAATTGTTTATGATTTAATTCAAAACGAAATGATTCTTGTGTATATAAGAGGGTTAGTGGGAGCGCACTGACAGTGGATGTCCTATATAAATAATGTGATAATTTGTCATTTCTTGGAAATGATATTCCCATATAAACAATCAGTGAAAGCTTGGCTTTCGAGAAAAACTCTCATAGAACTCGTACATTGAAAAATGTATGTGACCTGGTGTCTCATACGCTTTGAGCATATGGATTCACAATCAGGCCAATCCAAGTGATAGTCACTGGATTGATGTTAAGAACATCTGTTAGTATCTTCGAGAACTAAGGATGATGTCCGTATCTGTGGAGAAGGAGAACTTGAAGTGACTTGGATCACTACTGCAAGTTTCCTAAACCGATAAAACGACTAAAAGTCGTAAACGGTATTATATAGTTTGAATAACGGAACAGTGAGCTGGAAATCTTCCAAGCAAGATGCTGTTACCGAATAAACAACGAATGCAGGTTATTGCTGCAGCTGAGGCAGCAATGGAAGCCTTCTGGGTCGATAACAAAATCTAATTAGATTAGATATAATTCTGTTAGCAGTTGAGCTAGGCGTCAGCACAGGCTAAAGAATTAATGGTCTCATCAACGATCCAGATACATACTTCGATATTCATCTGATTAGTTCGGATCATACATCATGGCGATGTGATGACCGAATAAATCGCATCAGACGATAATCATGCAAATCCGCTCACGAAAGCCTTTTCTCAGCAGTTTGAGCCAGCCATACATAGTTCAGGTGTAAGACACTCGAGGGACTGGCTATAGGCCAAGTGGGAGATTGTTGGACAATTATGACCCATAGCATCACTATTTGTACAGATCATGGTGTTGTTGTACAAATTAACTATGTGACAGAGGAGATTGCACTCTTATCATTTGTGATTAGATCACCTATATATAAATGATAGGAGGTCCCTATGATTTGTTCCTGGGTGGAGAATGATATGAGACAGTATCAGTCCACGAAGGATAAATCATTAAATATCCCTAGTCAGAGTATTATCGAGATTGGACATCGATAAATACGTAAAAGACTAGTATTACACTTGTGTGGGTTGTGAGGGAACAATGGCATAGTTCTCATATATTTGGGTATAGGATACTCATGCAAGTGTAATATGAGGTTGTGTTTTACCGATGGTACGGGAAACAGCTTCGCTCTGGATAGACCCCCTCGGAATTCCATTGGTAGTATGACTATGTGTCTATGGAAGTCCGAAATCAGGGTAGATGTATTTGGTCTTAACCTGAGACTTGCACCGCTAACACTTGTGACAATCAATATACTTTGGTTGCGGTCATCCAGGGCTTTAACAGGTTCTGTGTACGCCTATGCTGGGTATATTGAGAATCGTAGTGTGTTGGGTGTGATGTCAAGACAGAAGTGTCACTCTAGTCATATGGAGTTAATGATCGCACAGGGATACATAACTGGTTCTCTAAAAAGGTTGCAACCGTCGGGATAATATGACTTGGTCATAATTATCCGATATTAAAGAGACTAGTTGCTTGTAATCAGATATATGCTTCGTACGGGGCAGACACTGTACCAGCCCCAGGCCTTGCATGTGATCATCCGATACTGGATCGAAATACGCAATACTACGTATACTACGCCTGATATAGATCCTTTATTCCTGTAAGGATATTTCTGGAGAATTGGGTAGGCATGGCGCTTTGCTAGAAACCAACCTTGTCTTTTAAATCGGTATAAACGTAGTACTTGGTACTTACGTGTTCGGATAGTCCGACGACCGAATTTACTGCCAACATATCCGGGGATCTCATGGGTCGCTTCCCAAAGATTCACCGATGACGCATGACTCACACTTTTAATTAATCTGGGATTAATTACGGAGATATTTTATCTAGGATAAAATATCAATTAAGAGAGATAACGGTTAATTTGGAATTAATCGATTAATTAATATATTTGATATATTAACGAGATTGGATTTCGACGCGGAATTAAAATTAGATTTTAATTCGGGCGAACGAATTAATTTAGAATTAATTCGTTAGTGACGTGAATAGTGACTTCGCTAGGCGTAATCATTTAATTGCGTCGCAACGGAAAATTTGTTAATTTGGAATTAGCGAACCCGAGCCCAGAATTGTTTACGAGCGCATTCGCATTTCGAATTCGAGTGCGGCATGCAAGTCAAATCAAGCGTCAAATCACTAGTCACATCAAGCGTCAAATCATGTCACTTTGAGTGATGTGACAATTGATTGATTGGTAGATGTGACTTGATGTGAGTTGTTGAAAAGCTTTTGATAGCTTCAGTGACATAAATTATTATTATATGTTTTGGTATATGGTTGAATTGATTTAGAAATCAATTAACTTACACATTTTTCAACTCTCTTTTCTCTCTCTCCATCTCTCTCTCACGCCATTGGGCCATATTTTCTTCTGGTTTTTGCAAAATGCCGAGAGAAAGGGAAGCACAAGTGCTTGATTTTTGTGGCAAAAATCAAGAGAGCTAGCACTCCAAGAGACATGCGAAGGTGATAGGGAAGTCCACCCATGAGTCGGGAATCGTTTGACGAAGCTTGGAGCTCAAATTCTTGATGATCAAAGCCAAATGGAGGAGGCCAAAACTGCATTGTCGTGAGCTGTTCTAGTGAGCAGAAAACTGATTTTTATTGCCTCGCGCGTCGCTCAACCGATCGATTGTGAGTATTCTGCAACTCCCTCGTTGTATTCGCACATGTTTCATGCTTGTTTATTGATCCTTGGGACCTTAGCAAACTCCAACAGATGCAACCCTCCCAAGGATTCCAACCTTCCCATACACCCCTAGTATCCAACAAGACATGTAACAATATCATTTTCATGAATATTTCAAGAATTTCCAACAATCCCCCACAATTCTTCTAATATTCATGACGACACTTGAGAGAGTTACCATGAACTAAAGCTGCATCGAAATAGGTAGCTTTCGCCTTGAACCTTTCCTAGTGAATGACAATCGGATTTACTTGGAAAACCAGTGACCCATAGTCTTGAATTGTTCTGCAGTTGGTGTAAACCAAGACAATTGCCAACACACAACTTTAATTCGATCATTTTCCCGTTCTACGGTTGTGTTCATTTCGGCCTTGAACAATGTTCCCGGATTCATCAAGCCTTTAGGGTAACCCGCCTTTAAAACTTCCCATGGAAGCGGCCTCACTTCTTACTTGAAATAGGTGATCTACTATGAAGAGGTAATATCTTTACCCCCATTAGGACTCATTTCCTAATATAGTGATCATTAAAAGACTTAGTTTATCCTAACCAATGACAGATATCACTCAACGTCATTATCGGAATGTGAAAGAGTACAAAACTCTTCAGTACTTGTTTTGAATTGCACAAAGTTTTTGTTGTCCTTTTGAACCTAGATCTTGGGATCTCTAGTCAGCTAGGTTGGGTTTCCACAGTTACAATTCTTAGATTATAAGCTTCAAGCCCATTCCCCTCGATGACTTCTTAAATTGCTCTCGAGGTAAACCTTTAGTTAGTGGATCCGCTAGGTTTTCCTTCGACTTAACATAATCGATCGTTATTATGCCACTTGAGAGCAGTTGACGTATGGTATTATGCCTCCGATGTATATGTCGAGACTTACCATTATACATTGTATTTTGGGCTCTCCCAATAGCCGATTGGCTATCACAATGTATGCTAATCGCTGGCACCGGTTTGGGCCAACTAGGAATATCCTCCAGGAAGTTTCTAAGCCATTCTGCTTCTTCCGTTGTTTTGTCTAATGCTATGAACTTAGATTCCATAGTAGACCGGGCAACACATGTTTTCCTCGAGGATTTCCATGACACGGCTGCATTACCAAATGTGAAAACAAATCCAACCGTAGATTTGGAATCCACTGAATCAGATATCCAGTCAGCATTGCTGTATCCCTCTAGAACAGCAGGATATCTCTCGTAATGTAGCCCATATTTTTGAAGTTTCTCATACCTCAAAACATTTACTATGGCTTTCCAGTGGTTATGTCCTGGATTGCTAATATATCTGCTAAGCCTATTCACAGTTTGAGCGATATCAGTTCGTGTATAATTCGTGAGATACATCAGACTTCCGATGATCCTTGAATACTCTAATTGCGATATGCTTAAGCCAGTATTCTTTGATAGATGAAGAGTTAGGTTAGCTACTCCCAAATCTTTCTTATCAAAATTGATGGATAACACTTTCTTGGTAGACTGAATCAACTCATGATTATTACCAATTATCAGCATATCGTCTACATAGAGACATACAATGACATATCATTCTTGAGTTGATTTGGTGTATATACACTTATCACACTCATCGGTTTTAAACCCACTTGACAACATCTCTTTGTCAATCTTTTCATGTCATTGTCTAGGTGCTCGTTTTAATCCGTACAAGGATTTTACAAGTTTGCACACCTTCTGTTCTTATCCAGGAACATTAAACCCTTCTGGTTGTTCCATGTAAGTCTCTTCATCCAATTCACCATTCAAGAATGATGTCTTTACATCCTTTTGATGTATTTCAAGACCAAATATAGCTGCTATGGCTATGACCATTCTTACCGATGTGATACGAATCACTGGTGAATAGGTGTCAAAGTAAACAAGGCCTTCTTTCTGTCTATAATCTTTTATGACAAACCTCGCCTTGTACTTATCTATTGATCCATCCATTTTCATCTTTCCATTTGTAGCCCAGTGGCTTACAACCTGGAGGAAGATCAACCAACTCCCAAATATGGTTATGTAGGATTGAATCAATCTCACTGTTAATCGCCTCTTTCCACAGAGGTGCCTCCAGAGAAGACATTGCTTCTTTATAGCTTTGAGGCTCATTTTCTAACAAAAATGTCAGAAAATCGGATCTGACTCTTGGTCAACCTAATCACTGTCCGTGACAGTATCAACAGATCTTTTGAGAGACTCTCTTCTTTGTCTTTCCTTACAAGGAAATGTCTCTTCACAAAATATTGCATTCCATGACTCAATCATCACATTTAGATTGATGTCAGGAATCTCATACTTGTGTACCAAGAATCGATACGCACTACTATTGCAAGCATATTCGATGAATATACAATCAACAGTTTTGGGTCCTATTCCACCTTCTTAGGTTTAGGAACCATCACCTTGGAAATTGGCAAGACACCCCCACATTTTCAGATATTTGTAGGAATATACATAACCTTTCCACAACTTATATGGTGTCTTGTCCAATCTCCTGTGAGGAAGCTTGTTCAGAATGTAGTTCACGGAAAGCAGGGCTTTCCCCCCACAAGTTCTGAGGTAAACCAGAACTAGTCAACATGGCATTCATCATTTCCTTCAACGTTCGGTCTTTGCACTCAGCAATCCCATTTTGTTGAGGAGAATAAGGAGCAGTGGTTTCGTGAATAATTCCGTGCACAGAACAATATTCACCGAATGATGAAACATATTCACCACCTCTATCACTCCTGATTCTTTTGATTTCCTTGCCAAGTTGATTTGCAACTTCGTTCTCAGTGTATAAAGCTCTCAATAGCTTCAGATATACTCCTCAGTAAATACATTTAACTGAATCTTGTGCTTTCATCGATAAAAGTGACAAAGTACTTTTTACCGCCTTTTGTTTGCACAATATTCAGGTCACACACGTCAGTGTGTACAAGTTCCAAGGGTTCAGAACTTCGTTCTATGATGTTCTATTATTTTTGCTTCAACACATGCCTCACACTTATGTTGGCTATCAATGCAAATTTAGGTATAAGGTCCATGTTAATTAATGTACGCATTGTATCATAATTAACATGTCCTAACCTCCCATGCCATACATTTTATGACTCAATAATATAAGCAGAAGTTTTAGCTTTATTAATAGCACAATTGACAGTCATTGAAAAGACCCTCAGCGAGGTATCATTTTCCTACACAAACATCATTTTTTGTCAATACAATCTTGTCAGAAACAAATACAAACCCGAGACCGAGTTCTTCCGAATATCTGGAACATGCAAACATTCTTATATGTAAGCTCCATTCCAGATATCATTTTCAGAACTACTGTACCTTGTCCAACCACTCTAGAGGTAGACGAGTTTCCCATTGTCAGATGATCGTCGCCATCGACCTTTCTGATACGAGGAAAACATCTTGCTATCAGCACAGATATGACGAGTAGCCCCAGTGTCTACCCATCATTCTCTCGGATTCCCAACCAAGTTGGCTTCAATTACCACTGCTGAGAGATTCATTTCTGAAATCTCATCAGTTAACTGCTCATCTTCAGCGACATAGGCCTCATTTTTCCTGCCCTTGTCCTGAGACTTCTTGTTTCTGTAGTCCTCTGTCATATGACCACTCTTTTCACAACTGTAGCATTTTCCCTTGAACTTCTTGTTCGCTTGGGAAGAATCAGCTCCACTGTTTCTCTTCATGCTACCCTTTACACCCTCAATGATATTGGCCTTAGACTCCGTAGTCTTGTAGCTGGCCTTCTAGGACATCTTGTTGTCCTGTTCGATTCTCAATCGAACTCCAAGGTCATCAAGGCTTATTGCTTCTTTTTTGTGTTTCAGATAGCTCCTGAAGTCCTTCCATGATGGAGGCAACTTTTAACTTATGTGGCAACTTGAAAAACCTCTCACAGAGTTTCATACCTTCATCCCAGTTATTCATGAATGATCTACTACAGTTCACCCACTGGGAACATCACCGTCCTGAACACTACCATCTTTGTAGTCCAGGAACCACCCACGACAAATTTTCTTTTGTCTGGCATCCTCGGTTTCGTCTTCTTCTCGAGAGCTTCCTAGGAATTCTTCGCAGAAGTTAGCCTTGGTTACACATTGTTTACAGTGTATTGTCAATTTACCCCCAAGAGGTGGTTTCTTGCACGGGAAGTCGCCAGACGACCATGTCTCTTCTCCGCAGTTCCTTGGCTGCCTCTGATTCACCCTCCACAGGACCCGGATGATCTTTTGAGGGTTAGGGTACTTACGCCAACTACAGAGTTGTAAGGTAAACAACATTTTGCTCTGCCACAGTTTGAGTTTTTCCCCACCAAACTGCTCCGGTTTCTCTCCATGAGAGACGTGGTACTGTGATATTTCTGAAGGGGTTATTTAGGGGGTGAATCCGGTAACGCAGCGGAAGCGGTGAAAATCCGATTTTCAGATTTCAAAACTTTTTCTCGGATTAATTAAATAAACATATTTATTTAATATTCCAATAATCAATTATGAAAATAAATTCAATAAAATAATTTTAAGTGAATTACCGAAATACCTTTGCTTTGTATTTTTGTCCGTTTTAGTCCGAAATTGATCCAATCAATTTTGAATGATTCTAAATCATTTCTAAGATGAACTTATGATGTTCAAAACATCAAAACACCAAAGCAACCAAAATCCCCAATTTCCTTCACATTGCCGAGAGCACCATTTGGTGCCAAATTGACCATTTGGTCATTTCATGCTTCAAAACTCATCCAAATGAAATCCAATCAACATGAAACTTGCATGCATCATATACACACCAAATGCTCAACATATATGAAAACCCCCAAATTTGGAATAGTTATAAACCCTAATTTTTCAATTTCCACAAATTGGACAAATTAGGCATTTACATTAAATCAAATGTTTCAATCATCAATCTTTCATCCAATTCAAGTCTCAACACAATGAAACAACTCAAGATCAAATCTAGGTCATTTAAGAGTGGGTCAACAACTCTAGAATAGCAACATGGTTTCATAAACCTTAAAAGAATACATATAACTACAATAGTTACATTCTTTCTTCATCATACATGCTCAACACTTTCAAACAAATTCCATCATCAAAAACACAAGAAATAAAGAAAGAATAACTTAAGAACTCACAAGAGTAGCCTAGATCCTAAGGAACAAATTCCTTTCTAATAGTAAGTTTAGAAACTTACAAAATCCAAGCTTTTCTTTAAGTTTTTCTTTTCTCCTTCACTTTCTTTCTTGTCTTTCTTCAATGGAGTTTTGTTTTTGTAAAGTGTATTAGGTTAAGTGAAATGAAAATGAAAAAACAATTTATATGTGTAACAATTACACTTGGCCGAAATACAAGCCAAATTCAAGAAATTGTAATTTCAATTTCATTTCAATATCATAATGTCAACTTGCACAAATATCTTATAAACTACTTTATTAGATATTTATTTTGGTCAACAATGCAACTAATGTCATTTACTTTAATTATCCTAACATAAGATATTTATATTTTAATTAATTTAATCATTTAACAATTAAATAATTAATTAATTAATCAAATACAAATATATTAAATATATGTATAATATTTACATTAAATATTAAAAACATATATTCATTTAGGAAATAAGTCAAATAACTCATTTTGACTATTAATTAATGTGTATTTAAATTAATCAAGTATTAAATGTAAATACACAATAATTAAGCAAATGACTATCTAGTCTCTTTAGCATGTATCTTGCGTTTAACCTTAAACGACTTTATAAATAATCAATATTATTTATTTATGTTGCTCTAGTGCTCAACGAGTATGTTTCATTATTGAGACTCTCTAGGTTCAGGTATATCCGTCACGAAATCAAATTTCATGTCCATAATCTATCCACCCGTAGATTATGACGATCACGGATAATCTCGCTGAACCATACAGGTCGAGGTCATCGCAAATGTATAATTCCTCCGTCACAGGTATCCGGATAAATCCCAGAGATATAGATGTAAACGTCAAATCTCTATCGGGATTATCCAGTCGACTATTCTATTAGCAATCTCAAAAAGAATGTTTAGAACTAGCTTCTAAACTTACCACGGGCCCATGGTTTTATCTGATTGCTAATCATATGGACTACCTATGCTCTGGTACACAGAACTGACGGATCCTATCTTGATACACATAGGACACCCTGAGGATCTATCTACACCCAACGAACAGGCGGAGGTCTGATCTAAATAGATCGGTGACGTGACTGCCATCTAAGTGTAGAAGATGTCTCATGTGCCCACAATGGCATCTCAAGTCTAAGAATCACAAGTGCTACTCAACCCAAGAAGATTCTTATTGACGCTGGTGTACCATCCATTAAGAATCTTCGGTGAGTCGTTCAGTGTTTATCCGCTATAAACACCTACACGTCTATACTAGTCTCCAAGACTTATGGTTCATTGAGAAACCATTGGAATCATATATTCCAGTATACGACATGTACCGGTCTCAACGGGTTTACTATACTGACCAAGTAGTGTAAACCTTGACCAGGAACTGTCTGAGAATGACAACGTCATGATACGACTCAATGTCCGTTGCGACGCTTTTGCAACTGTATCATGACTAATCATTCTAGGGTCATTACGTCTTTACCATATAAAAATAGATTATATATTATAGAAACTGCATATATTATTACTAATAATAATGTTTTACAGAAGTATTTAACAAAATACAACCGGGAATTGGCGCTCTGAGCACCAACCCCTACAAAATCTCCCACTTGCTTTAGTGCCAATATCGATTGTATCTAATACCCATCGACTCCACGTGTTTATCAAAAACCTTCGGAGGTATGGCCTTCGTCAGCGGGTCTGCTACGTTGTCTTCACTCGGTACCTTGCACACGACAATATCCCCTCGCGACACGATCTCTCGAATGATGTGGTACTTGCGTTCCACATGCTTCGACTTCTGATGCGCCCTCGGTTCCTTTGCTTGCGCAATGGCTCCAGTATTATCACAGTATAACGGAATCGCATTCTCGATACTTGGGACAACTCCCAATTCTGTGATAAAGTTCTTTATCCACACAGCCTCTTTTGCGGCTTCAGAAGCTGCAATATATTCCGCCTCAGTGGTGGAATCAGCTGTCGATCCCTGTTTGGAACTCTTCCAACAAACTGCACCTCCGTTAAGGGTAAAGACAAATCCAGATGTAGACTTTCTATCATCGGGATCCGATTGGAAATCGGAGTCTGTATACCCATTAACCTGCAGTTCGTTTCCTCCATAATAATCAACTTATCCTTAGTACCTTTAAGATACTTTAGGATATGTTTAATGGCCATCCAATGGTCATTACCTGGATTGGACTGATATCGACTGGTTACGCTAACAGCGAAACTGATATCAGGCCTCGTACATAACATGGCATACATTATGCTACCCAAACACGAAGCATAAGGTTGGTTAGACATTCTAACCTTCTCATCTTCTGTTTGTGGACACATCTTCTTAGAAAGATGAATCCCATGTCTGAACGGTATGTTTGCTGTCTTACAGTTACCAAAGCTATACCGTTCCAAGATCTTATCTACGTACGTTGATTGGGATAACCCAATCAGCCTCCTTTGTCTATCTCGATAGAGTTTTATCCCTAAAACATAGGAAGCTTCTCCCAGGTCCTTCATGGAGAAATTCTTACAGAGATATGCTTTAACGCTTTGTAACATACCTAAATCATTCCCAATGATTAGGATGTCATCAACATACAGGACTAAAAATACGACCATGCTCCCACTGGCCTTCTGATACACACAGGATTCTTCCGAATTCTTGAGAAAACCAGACGATCTGATAATCTCGTCGAATCGAAGATTCCAACTTCGTGAAGCTTGTTTAAGTCCATAAATGGACTTCTTAAGCTTACATACCATACCCGAGGTTTCGCTGGATGTGAAACCTTCCGGCTGTTCCATATAGATTTCTTCATCAAGAAATCCATTTAGAAAAGCCGTTTTGACATCCATTTGCCAAATCTCGTAGTCATGATACGCAGCTATAGAAAGCAAAATCCGGATAGACTTAAGCATTGCTACCGGCGAAAAAGTTTCATCGTAGTCGACGCCAGGTCGCTGCGTGTAACCTTTTGCTACCAGTCGGGCCTTGTAAGTTTCAACCTTACCGTCAGGCCCGCGCTTCCTCTTGTAAACCCATTTACAACCGATAGGAACAATTCCTTCGGGAAGCGGAATCAAGTCCCAAACTTGATTTTCATGCATTGAGTCTATCTCGGATTTCATGGCACTTTGCCATTTCACGGAGTCGATGTCCAACATCGATTCTCTATAGGTGAAAGGATCTGTCTCTTCAACTAAGAGAACATCCAGACTCTTTTCTTGTATCAAATACAAGCGTTCAGGAGGTCTAGATACCCTTTCCGACCTACGGAGTGTGTGTGTTGAAGGTCCTTCATCTACTTGAACTTCAGGTTCCTCCGTTGGTTCGTTGTTTTCAGGTTGGACTTCATCAAGCTCAACCTGTCTATGATCACCACCTTCTGACAAAAATTCTACTTCTAGAAATTTTGCGAAGCGAGCTACGAACACATTTCGATGCTCGGTATCATAGAACAGATATCCCCTCGTGTTGAGGGATATCCAACAAACCTAAACTTTTGCCCTCGAGGCGAAAGCTTACTTTGCTGAGTTACCCTGACATAGGCAGGACAACCCCAAACCTTAATATAATTAAGATTCGGTCTCCTACCGAACCATATCTGATACGGTGTCGTAGGAACAGCCTTTGAAGGAATCTTATTCAAAAGATGTTGAGACAGGCTAGGGCAAATCTGTGAAACTCAACATCGATCGGACCATATCCAATAAAGTCCGATTTCTCCTTTCAGATACACCATTGTGCTGTGGTGTACCTGGAGGAGTATATTGAGCGAGAATCCCATTCTCCTTCATATAATCCATGAACTCACCACTCATATATTCACCGCCTCGATCTGATCGAAGGCATTTAATATATTTACCAGTTTGTTTTTCTACTTCATTTCGGAACTCTTTGAACTTTTCAAAGGTTTCCGATTTATGTCGCATCAAATACACATAACCGTACCGTGACAATCATCGGTAAAGGTAACGAAGTACGAATAACCACTGTGAGCAGTTTGACTTAGTGGACCACATACATCAGAATGTACGAGTTCCAGTAAGTTAGTGGTGGCACGGTGTCCAACACCAGAAAATGGGGCTTTGGTCATCTTACCCTGAATACAGGATTCACAAGTTGGATAGGATTCAATGGTAAGATCTGATATCAAACCATTCCTAACCAATTGGGTAAGGCGTTTAACGCCAATGTGACCAAGTCTCATATGCCAAAGTTCAGTATTATTAATTACAGGTAAACTACGTTTATTAACTCCAGTATTTAATATATCTTTTGAAGTTTGCAATGTATAATGACCATGCTGGTTTGGACAACTAAGGATCTGAATATTATTTTTATCATATAAATACAAAGAACTATTCTTAATATTAATACAATAGCCTTCTGTATCAATACAAAAAGTGATATAATATTAGCGACACATCCTGGTACAAAATGACAGTCATATAACAAAAGTGTCCCATTCGGCAATGAGATCTCGCATACTCCCACTGCAACTGCATCCAAAGAGTCTCCACTCCCGAACCGCAACTGCATCTCTCCTGGCTTCAGCCTCCTACTTTCCTTCAGCACCTGCAACGAATTGCAAATGTGAATGGGACAAGCAGAATCTAAAATCCAGCTGGATGTAACGGCTTCACAAGCCAAAGATAAATCAATAACTGGAAAAATAAAAAGTACCTGATGTAGATGCTCTGTCTCTCCTCACTGGGCAATGTAATCTGGACAGTTCCTCTTCCAGTGCCCGACCTTGCCGCAGTGGTGGCATTTGTCTTCAGAAGCCCTTTGGGCTTGGCTATCTTCGCCTGCTGTGGAGGACCGAAGGCCTTCTTCTTCTTCCCTTCTTCTTCTTTCCCTTGGACATTCCTTGGGAAGAAGCAGAGAGAAGAGAAGTAGATCTAGTGGGCGAGTCGGTACTCCCTTCTTCAGATCCTCTTCTGCCGTGAGCAACATCCTATGTAGCTCCTGGTAGGTGCAGACTGTCCCGTGCATGTTGAAGTACATCACAAACTGGCGGAATGAAGCTGGCAGAGAACCAAGAATGACACTCCTACCGAGAATGTCATTCAGGATGAGATTATGTTGCCTCAATTGATCGATCAAATCGATCATTTGAAGAACATGTGGGCTAACACTTTGCCCCTCATCCAGACGCGCATGGAACAGTTCCATGGCGACCTTGTGAACAATAACCTGTTCCTGGTTCTCGAACGATTGTCTTAATCGCGTTATCATACTATAGGAATCTGATGTTCCATAGTATTGTTGCTTGAGTTTCGGAGAGAGCGAACTAAGGATGTATGATTTAACCCTTAAATCATCATTCTTCCAAGCTTCAAAAACTTGGCGTTCCTCCTCCGAAGCATCCTCACCCACTGCAAGGGGTAAAGGACCCTCAAGAACATAACCCAACTTTTCGGAATCGAGGACAATCCTCAAATCCAATTCCCAGTCTGCAAAGTTCTCAGCGCCTTTCAGTTTGTTCACATCTAACATACGCGCAAACTGGTTTGTGGATTGACCCGCCATCGCAAATCTATCATATAGATCACGAAAAAACGGTTAGCAGAAATTAAACAGTTTCATATAATATCAAAAGCATAAACTAGATCATGGATTTTTAATCTAATATGCCCCTCCCACTAAATCATGCAATACTGTAATCCCAAAACAGAATACAAATATTTAATAATTAAATTAAATATAAATAGTGAAAGTGGATCCCGTGAATATATTTCAGCTCACAGCAGAGGCACGGTCTCGCCTACGTATATTCATCAGGTAGACAACTCATTTGTCAATCATTCACTAATGACTCCTAAGTACCCGGTCCTGGCCGTTTCTCGTTGTCGCTGCGAAGGCAGGCCCACAAGGAGACGTACCAAGGTAAACTCGTCAATGATAAACTCAAGTTACTTACGTAATCCTGACAGCTAGGGCACGTTCAGAATTCCGCTTTTACTTGAATTTATCTAGTATCTAATATACATCCGGTATAAATAAATCTTTATCGGCTACACCCTCACAGCAGAGGCACGGTCTCGGATGTAGTCACAAAGAAGTATTCATAAACCGTATTGACAAGACGACGGACCATATAACATGCATCAAATACATAATTACATTTAAACCTTATTATTAGGGATTTTCCGCTAAGTGTCATACACCCTAAATCTAACCAGTTTAGATCCTAATAAGCATGCATAAAGTCAAGAAAACATGATTAAACATTGATTCAATGAAGGCTAATCATATTAGTGGCCTAGAATCAGACTCGCTCTGATACCATTTTGAAGGGGTTATTTTAGGGGGTGAATCCGGTAACGCAGCGGAAGCGGTGAAAATCCGATTTTCAGATTTCAAAACTTTTTCTCGGATTAATTAAATAAACATATTTATTTAATATTCCAATAATCAAATTATGAAAATAAATTCAATAAAACAATTTTAAGTGAATTTACCGAAATACCCTTGCTTTGTATTTTTGTCCGTTTTAGTCCGAAATTGATCCAATCAATTTTGAATGATTCTAAATCATTTCTAAGATGAACTTATGATGTTCAAAACATCAAAACACCAAAGCAACCAAAATCCCCAATTTCCCTTACAATGCCGAGAGCACCATTTGGTGCCAAATTGACCATTTGGTCATTTCATGCTTCAAACTCATCCAAATGAAATCCAATCAACATGAAACTTTGCATGCATCATATACACACCCAAATGCTCAACATATATGAAAACCCCCAAATTTGGAATAGGTTATAAACCCTAATTTTTCAATTTCCACAAATTGGACAAATTAGGCCATTTACATTAAATCAAATGTTTCAATCATCAATCTTTCATCCAATTCAAGTCTCAACACAATGAAACAACTCAAGATCA
Source organism: Zanthoxylum bungeanum (assembly GCA_019454045.1). NCBI lineage: Eukaryota > Viridiplantae > Streptophyta > Magnoliopsida > Sapindales > Rutaceae > Zanthoxylum > Zanthoxylum bungeanum. Next base: position 48,601 of record SKCR01042469.1, read on the forward strand.
AATCTAGGTCATTTAAGAGTGGGTCAACAACTCTAGAATAGCAACATGGTTTCATAAACCTTAAAAGAATACATATAACTACACTAGTTACATTCTTTGTTCATCATACATGCTCAACACTTTCAACAAATTTCCATCATCAAAAACACAAGAAATAAAGAAAAGATAACTTAAGAAACTCACAAGATGAAGCCTAGATCCTAAGGAACAAATTCCTTTCTAATAGTAAGTTAAGAAACTTACAAAATCCAAGCTTTTTCTTTAAGTTTTTCTTTTCTCCTCACTTTCTTTCTTTGTCTTTCTTCAATGGAGTTTTGTTTTTGTAAAGTGTATTAGGTTAAGTGAAATGAAAATGAAAAACAATTTATATTGTAACAATTACACCTTGGCCGAAATTAATAGCCAAATTCAAGAAATTGTAATTTCAATTTCATTTCAATATCATAATGGTCAACTTGCACAAATATCTTATAAATACTTTATTAGATATTTATTTTGGTCAACAAATGCAACTAATGTCATTTACTTTAATTATCCTAACATAAGATATTTATATTTTAATTAATTTAATCATTTAACAATTAAATAATTAATTAATTAATCAAATACAAATATATTAAATATATGTATAATATTTACATTAAATATTAAAAACATATATTCATTTAGGAAATAAGTCAAATAACTCATTTTGACTATTAATTAATGTGTATTTAAATTAATCAAGTATTAAATGTAAATACACAATAATTAAGAAATGACTATCTAGTCTCTTTAGCATGTATCTTGCGTTTAACCTTTAAACGACTTTATAAATAATCAATATTATTTATTATGTTGCTCTAGTGCTCTCGAGTATGTTTCATTATTGAGACTCTCTAGGTTCAGGTATATCCGTCACGAAATCAAATTTCATGTCCATAATCTATCCACCCGTAGATTATGACGATCACGGATAATCTCGCTGAACCATACAGGTCGAGGTCATCGCAAATGTATAATTCCTCCGTCACAGGTATCCGGATAAATCCCAGAGATATAGATGTAAACGTCAAATCTCTATCGGGATTATCCAGTCGACTATTCTATTAGCAATCTCAAAAAGAATGTTTAGAACTAGCTTCTAAACTTACCACGGGCCCATGGTTTTATCTGATTGCTAATCATATGGACTACCTATGCTCTGGTACACAGAACTGACGGATCCTATCTTGATACACATAGGACACCCTGAGGATCTATCTACACCCAACGAACAGGCGGAGGTCTGATCTAAATAGATCGGTGACGTGACTGCCATCTAAGTGTAGAAGATGTCTCATGTGCCCACAATGGCATCTCAAGTCTAAGAATCACAAGTGCTACTCAACCCAAGAAGATTCTTATTGACGCTGGTGTACCATCCATTAAGAATCTTCGGTGAGTCGTTCAGTGTTTATCCGCTATAAACACCTACACGTCTATACTAGTCTCCAAGACTTATGGTTCATTGAGAAACCATTGGAATCATATATTCCAGTATACGACATGTACCGGTCTCAACGGGTTTACTATACTGACCAAGTAGTGTAAACCTTGACCAGGAACTGTCTGAGAATGACAACGTCATGATACGACTCAATGTCCGTTGCGACGCTTTTGCAACTGTATCATGACTAATCATTCTAGGGTCATTACGTCTTTACCATATAAAAGATAGATTATATATTATAGAACTGCATATATTATTCATAATAATAATGTTTTACAGAAGTATTTAACAGAAATACAACCGGGAATTGGCGCTCTGAGCACCAACCCCAACAATTTCACGCTAGCCATTTGTAACGGAAAATCCAATTAGGGGTAATTAGTTATAAAGATTATAAATTGCACAACGATCAACGACTGATCTTTTCAAAGTGATTGCTAGGTAACACTTGTTGTTCTATTGGACGATGTTCCAATTAAACACAAGTCCTTGAATTTCAACTAAGATTCTTTAGAAAAATGAAAATATAAACGAATATCGCCTTTTTTTTAGACCGATATTCTTTAAACACTTTTTCAAATTGGATCCTTTAGCAATTCAAACCAGAACTCCACTTTATACAATCGTACAATCTTATACTATGTGTAGATATGTGTAAGTATCAATCAAGGTTGGATGGAATTTCTTGTGTATGATTACACTTTAAATTCTCAACCAAGTATGCAAACACAATCAATTTCAAACTTTATCACTAGTGTATTGCTTGTGATAATTGAACAACCTAATTAATAACTAAATCTATACTAACAATATTTAACCAAAAAACAAATGTGTTCCAGTATATGATTACAAGTTAATATTAACATAAGTTTGCAGTTTATAATAATTACAGGATTATTTCGTTAGTGTACGTTTTGTATATACGTTCAAACGAGACTGCAGTGTGGGTGCGTTCATGTTGCGTTTGACAACGCGTTCGAACGATGTTGTGTTTACAGAGAGTCCACGTTCGTATAACGTTCGAGAACGCGTTCGAACGGAATGATTCAGAGAGTTTGCGTTCGAGTTGCGTTTAGGACGTGTTCGAACGTTCTTAGGCAGAAGGCTTGCGTTCGAGTTCCGTTTGAAGACGCGTTCGAACGTTCTTACGAATTTTCAGATTTTTGCCTTCGCGTGCGTCGGGCGTTCGAATGCCCTACTGGTTTTTCATGCACAGTTCTTATTTTCCCAGAAATTTTTCTACCCTAGCATGCAAATTACTATCTAACAACACTAGAATCCGATAAGTTCTTAAGATTGTGGGCCGTTTGGTATCATTATACAATAAATTACATGCTACAAACAATTCAACTAGGAAAATACCAATTAATTATCAAAAACCCTAAAACTTAAAACATGAAACTGTAAACAGAAAAACCTGGAAAACAATTTCGAATCCAAGTCAAGATTTCTCTATGTCCTTAAGAACTTATTGGCCCCGTCACAGGTGCTATACAGATTCGCAATTGGCTAACGTTCTCCCCATGATAACTTGGTTCCTTCTTGTCCAAGGAGCACTCATTGACAAGTATATGAACTGGGAAATGGTGGAACTCTCTCACAAACAAAAGAAAGCAATATGGTTCTCAAAACAGATCTTTTCTCCTCTATCTTTAATTATGGATATGAAGCCTCTTTTATAAGGCATGGAGGGGTGCCAAAGGGCACCCCTTGGGGTGGGATGCAACCCTCCCAAGGATTGCAACCTTCCCATACACCCCTAATATCCAACAAGACACGTAACATATCCTTTCCATGAATATTCAAGAATTTCCAACAATTTAGAATTTTCACAGTCAATTATTGGAAATTAATTAACTGTTGTTTGCTAATTACGAGATCATTTTCATTTACTTGCAAAAAATTCAAATCTTTTGAAAATTACCCATTTGGACATAATATTTGCTCATTTTCGTTCACTTATTATTAATATTGTAAAAAAAAGAGCTTGAGTTACCTAAATTGACTGCCTTAGCTGCTATCATGAAAAATACATTCCTTCCGCTCAATCAAGAGGAAATTTTATTATATAATAATACAGATATATATATATATATATGGTACTCAAACAACGTTAAAAAAGATAGAAAGAGGGGCAAATCCCAATCCCATGAGGTCCCCAAAGTTATTAGCAAGAGCATAATCATGTTTCCTTCATCGGGGTGCAAGGAATTGGACGAAAAAGTAGTGACTGTATGCGATCTTTACTATTGCCTTGAACACATGTCCATCTCCATATTGATACATGCATTGAGCCATTCTTGCTAAATTCATTGTAATCCCAATATAAACGTTGAAAGAAGTGAGGTTTTTCAAATCGATCTTTGTTCATCTTCATCCATATCTTAGCAATCAAATCTCGTATAAATTGACGAGCCTCGCTCTCCGAAACTCCAGTATCATGCATGTGACATTGAATTGATTTAGGAACATCCCCTCTCGCTAGCTCATCCTACATCAAGAAAATTATTAAAACATGAACAAAATTCAAATAAAAGGCACAATCTTGTCCATAATATTGAAATGTATATATACCGATGATGTTCCCAAATCGTCTGCAAGTCGCAGAATCATTGATGACCAACGAATTATATTGGGATATTTGATTACACAATCCAAAGCATCCTTTTTTTGGGATTTGCAGTGAAAAACATATGCATGCGTTAGAATTACAAGTGTTGATATTGAAACCCATGCATTCTCTATATACTCTTCAAAAGTTGGTTTTATCCGTTGTTATACCACTTTGCCTCCAATAAATAAGTTTTACATATATCTGACCACTGAAGAAGTATATAAAGAATATATAATTACTAACAAAAAGCACACAAAAGGTTAAATTTGTCAAATGAATATTAATGTGAAAATAAAAATATATAATATATATAGTACCGCTTTCTTAAGGTAATAAATGATATCTATTCCTTGTTCCCTGAGAGTGTCATAAGCCATTTCATTTGTGGCATTAAGTAGAGAATAAAAGCACAGCTTCATATAGTATGGAAGTGCTCTGCTGTAGAAGGTTCCCATCTAAAATAATCACAATATTGCGATTAATCATTGATTTCGTGCAACAATTAATAGCCGAAACAGAGAGAAAAAAAACATCACTAACCTATCAACTGCATCTGTGAATAGCTCAAGTTCGTCCAAGGTTCCATACACATCATAAACGTCATCAATAGTTGTTATTAATGCATTGACTATTGTTGACATCCTTCTACAATATCCAAATTGAGGGTCAAATATCACACCCACTGTCCAAAAGAAATTCTCCACTAATCTATCCCTTGCAAAATCCAACTTCTCCCCAAATCCCGTATTCTTCCACCACCTTTTAATTATATATATGAACAGAAGCAATTAGTTAATTAATTAGTTTTAGCAATGCTTAATTAAAATGTTGAAACTATATATAGTTAACAATGTTATCCTTACGTAAGATATTTATCCTTACGTAGACACATATTTGAGATCCTGTTGATGTGTTGCTTGCACAGCATAAAGTCCAGTTTAGCAAGTTCGAGCAACACAGGGTTCATGTCTGGTCCATTTTCGTATACATCAATGAACCACCTTGCCTCTAATCAAACTGCTTTCTTCTTCTACAACAAGATGCGCAGCTTCATAAAGAGCTAAAATTCCTTTGCAATTGTCACTAAGGCATGACTTAAAGTTCCCCTTCTCATCCATGAAACTAGAAAATATTTCTACAACTCGTCCACACATAATTGAATTATAATATAATAATAAACTTGACCTCAAGAAAAAAAAAATTGATCTAAAAAAATAATGCATTTGGATGTTTTATACTTTTATTTTTGAAAATTGCATTGAGTAGGCACATACCTGTAGGTATATCAAAACCATGTTGTCTTAGGAGTCTAAATTCGAGAGCTAGCTACTGCATACAAACTTTCTTGTTTTTGCTGCTTATCACGGTAGCTGCTCTTATTTTGTTGTAAATTGTTGTTCAAAATGCTTTTATTTCCTCCTGAAAATGATAAGATAATCGAAGTCTTTGCAAGGTATCTGTTGGATAATGTTTAATTGTTGTTAATTGGAAATTATTAAGAATTATTTGATGTTGTTAAATAACAACAATTAGTAATAATTTCATGTTGGAAATTATTAAGTTAATTATTTGGTGTTGTTGAATAACAACAATTAGTAATATCAAATAATTAAGTAAACAACAAGAGTTGTTAATCAAAATTAATAAGTAACAACAAGGGTTGTTAAGTAACAACAATTAGTGAAATGTTAAATGGGGAACATATGGTGCACACATGATGTTAAATTTTTGTAAGGGTTAGAAAATGTCATTATGCATCCTAATAATTTGATTAATAGTCATCAATGCATAGTGACTTGATTTCCCTCCTATAAATAAGACCATTTGCTTATTGAGTTAAGCAATCAATTAAGTTTGATTAAAAGGTCTCTACAAGCATAAAAGGTATGCAATTGTGTTGTGGTTAGTATAGATTTATTTCAATTAGCATGTAAATAAATCTAGGACTAGTAATACATGTATGGTTAGATCCTAAGAGGACAAACATGTAATTATATTAGGGATTATGTTTCCTAACATTGGTATCAGAGCTTAATTGCATGTATTCTAGTTGGATTATACAAAAATTGCATGAACAAGCATGAAAAATGTTGAAAATGTTTCTGGTTTTTGTTTTTCAAAAATGATTTTCTTCCAACTTTGGGCCGTAATAACTCTATGTAGAAAATTGATAATCGCATGTTCAAATATGTTTTGAAAACTAGGTCATGAGATCTTCAATTTGGTATATCATTTGATTAATTTGGATTAAAATAGAGAAAGATATGGACCCTAGAAGTTGGCTAGATGAATCTGTTTTTACCCAGAAAACACTCCCAGAATAGCCGTACTACATGTCATCCGGTATTTAGGAAATAGGACGACAAGTCGTCCGAATAAGTGTACGACAAGTCGTACGTGCATAATGAGATCAACCGACATGTCATCTGAATAGAAGATAGACGACAAGTCGTCTGCGTCTTTAACATAGAAACGACTTGTCATACGGCCACCGAACAAGCGGACGACATGTCGTCTGCGCGTGTGACTTGGCCGAGGCTGGCCGGCGCGTGAGGGCGCGTGAGGGCGAGTGGGAGCCCTTGGCCGGCGCGTGTTGGCGCGTGGATGCGCGTGTGACACTCCTGTGGCGCGTGGATGGCGCGTGGACATCTGCGTTGGCCCGTGTTGGTCATGTATGTATCGGTTTGCTTTGGTAATTCCGATCTGTCATGATTAAATGTCTATTCCTTTTGCATATTGTACTAATCGGCCATGATAAATTTGTTTTATCATATAAACTTTGCGTTTATGTAAATGAATATCTTTGTGATGTTTATTTTAGTTAATGTAACTTCGTGTTTCATTATATTGATTTTTCTTTGTATTTGTTGCAGAAAAATCATGCCGATCAGACAAAGAACTGCAAAAAGAGTTATGACATCCGCCCACATTGAAAGATTGAAAGACATGTTGCTGGATTTGGATAAATATCGGATGAAAGAAGATGATGATATGATCTCGCATATAATTACCTTCAATAACATGTTACAAGAATCTATATGGGAGGGTAATTGGATAGGACAACCAAACAGACTGAGATACCTACGAAATACTCTCCCGGAAATATGGCAAAAAAGGCTTACTGATATTTGGAAATTAGTAACTCATACAGAAGAACTACGTGTTCAATACAACATAGCCATTGAGAGGTTAGCGATTGAGTATCTTCAATCTAAGGCAAATAATACCATTTTTCCCTTGATGTCTCGGAAACGTTGCAAGGATCCGAAATTTGCAATAGGTTTTCCATGGTTGTCCAAGATCAATTACCAGTTACCGAAAGAATTTGAGGATTCTTATCCAAAGACTTTTATTCGTTGGAACACTAGAACCGGAAAAGTTTTAAGTGTTAGATATTAGTTTTTCTATGATAAAACTATGTTAATATTTATGTGTGTAATTATCTGTTACTTCATGGCATGTAATTATTGTATTTATATGTATGAATGTTTCATGTTGATTTTGAATTTATGTAATTAAATCAATGATTGTCATGTACAATGGTCGCATGATTAAGATGTTCTAAGAATTTATGTAATTTTTTAGAAAATGATTTTACATGATTGATTATGTTGATAATATTTTTACATTGGGTAATTGGATGATGATTGGACACATAGTGGCCTTTTGACTCCAACCCCATTGAAGAATTTTATTAAACATAATTCGTTTCATGATAAAATAAATAAAAGTATTAACAATTGTGCATGAATGTCTGTAGAAACTTTGTGTTTTTATATGGCTTCCGTAACAAAGAACATTATTGATGAACTCAACAAGGGTGAGAAACTGAATGGCGATAATTATGAAATTTGGAGCATGAAAATCCAATATGTGCTAGAAGAACAAGAGGTTCTTGAAACTTTGAAAATGAGCATGGATGAACCTGAACAGGGCACTACGGCCCAACACAGGCGAGACCGAGAGGCTTATGAGGCCTGAAAGAAAAAGAATTCCATTGCCCGCATTACGTTGCTGAGCAGTATGGATAATGACCTAATGAAAGAGTTCAGGAAATATGACATGGCTAAGGACATGTGGTCCACACTAGCTGAAAAGTTTGGTAGTACCTCAATAACCAAACTCAGGTCACTGACAATCAAGTTGACACATACAAGAAACGTCCTGAGTTCACTATGTCAAAACACTTGAGGCAAATGTCAAACATGATTACTGAACTGGCAGATGCTGGACATGTTCTTACAAATGAACAGAAATCCAAGCGGTCATTCGTTCTCTTCCAAATAGCTGGGAGCATATGAAAATACATTTGACCCACAATGAGAGCATCAAAACCTTTGATGATGCCAAACGTCACCTTGAATTAGAAAGCGACCGCCTTGCGGCTGCTAAGTCAAAGCTGAAGTGTATATGACAGAAACTAGAAAACCAGGGGGTTTCAAAAGAAAAGAAAATTTCATGGTGGTGGGTTCCATTTCGGAAAAGAACAAAATTCTTTTTCAAAACCATGTTGTATGCTTGTAATATGAGTCGAAGTATCTGAGTATTGTGTGATTTTGAGATGAGTTGATGGATGACATGTGATGAGATGTACTATATTGGATGATGTATGAGATGGTTGTTGTGCTTCCGGATTTAATATGATAATGGTCGGATATGCGAGATTATGCGAGATTAGTAGAGGCGTGTGGTTCAATCCCCCTCTTGCACATTTATGCGAGATTATGTGGTGGGAAACCTTGGGGTAAGAGAGAGACTCTCCCAATGGTTTCAATCCTTTATTATACCGAATCCGGGTAGCAAACCTTGTTTGATTGAGATTGTGTTGTTGTGAGTATATTCTGCCTGAGTTAACTATTATATATATATTAACTGTTTATTTTCATATATTCACTATCATATATATATTTTGTTGGTGAAGTCATGTTGAGTGTATGCGTGTTTTTACTTACTGAGCTCTTTAAGCTCACCCCCATTTCCCAAACATCCCAGGTAGTTCGCCAGCGCAACTGTAACAGTATCAGTACCAGGGTTTGACTTGTTTTCCACAGTCGTCAGTCGGGTTGGTCCAGACATTTCTTTTGGATTTGAGATAGGACATTTAGAATGACTTCATTTCTTCAGACTTTTATTGTGGTGTAAACACTTATTGGGATTGTATTTTATGAGATATTATATTTCTTGTGAACGTTTGGTTCTATTGCATGAAATATAGGTGCTCGAGC
>SKCR01042470.1:0-57729 GCA_019454045.1 Zanthoxylum bungeanum
ACAAACGAATCTTTAGTTGCCAGACATAAATCATCAGAATTAAGTTACCAGTTACACTACTCCAACGGGCAGAAGAAAGACCCCACATCAGGGAACCTATAAAAGAGAGAAGCAAATGAATAGATAGGGGATGAACACACTACACCTATCATAAGATAAAACATAATACTCCGCCCTCACGGCAATCAATCAGTGGTTGAGGTATCTTAAAACCTTAATCCTTAATCCTTTCACCTTCGGCTTATTCATATTTTGGCTAACTTGAGCGTCGGAGTGCCTACGACTTCCACCACACCGGTGGGCAGTAACCTCATCTTTCGCTCTACTCTTATTTTGCAGGTTCGCTTGTGCCCCTCAACTCATTCTCGATTGTGGACCTCGACCGAAATCAGCGTCCACAATTTGGCGCCCACAGTGGGGCAACCGAGCTAATTTTTCAAAAAACTAAACACTTTTACAACTGGCCTCGAGCTTTAGATCCTAAGAGGACAAACATGTAAATATATTAGAGATTATGTTTCCTAACACCAACAAAGAAACCCAAGTAATCAAATGTAAAGGAAAATGGAAAATGACAAATAAATAACCTGAGTGATCTACTGATCTCGGCAGAGGTGACCCATATCAAAAAAAAGTTCCAATCAAACCTAACTCAGCTTGATACTTCCAACCCATCACCAAAAACACAATCAAAGTTCAGAAAACTGAAAGTTTTTTAACTCAAAATCACAAACTTTGATGAATGGGTTATTTTTATTAATATATGCCGCTTGCTATAAAATCTTCATATCTTTGATGAAACTCTATGCATATCAACTGAATTAATGATACAAAGGTAAATATTATGTGAGCTGAATATGAGAATATCAATACATACCTGAAAATGAAATGAAAATAAACATTGCATATAATTAAATCAAGCAAAACAAGAGCATCCATGTTTTCAAGCGTGATAGAGACCATATTCACAAACTTGAGAGAGAGAGACTTACAAAATTTGACTCAAACTCCACTGCCAGCAACATGACCCAGTGATTATGATTCAGATTGTACTTTATGATATTCTTCAAAGAAAAAAAACTTATAATAAGTTTGCATTTTATTGTATTAACAATAAAAAATTAAAAATTAACAACAAAATATTAAGTTTTTTTTTTTTACCTTCCTCAAGCTTTTCGTAGTACTCAGCCTCCAATAGCATGCCTTCCACTTCATTGGTTTTGTCAATTGTAAGCTTATTCTGTATCCAATTTTGAGTGCAAATTAGAGCCTCGACCATTACGGGAGTTAATGAGCTACGAAAACTATCAAGAACACGACCGCCCGTACTAAATGCCGATTCCGATGCCACTGTCGATACTGGCATTGTAAAAATATCACGAGCAATCCTAGCCAAAATCGGATACTTACCAGTATTTGTTTTCCACCACATCAAAACACTAAAGCTAGGGTCACGACTAGTCTCATAGGGTTCCATCAAATACATATCAACCTCAGTATTTTCCTCTTGATGAATGAAATGACTAGTCTGAATAACCTGAAACGGATCATCAAGTTGCACACTTGTATTGCGCTTACGCATTCTATCTTGTGCTCGCGGTCTAACAAACGGCTGAGTATGTGTCATTCCACCACTAGACTCATATCCACCAACACCAGTTACACCACCAACCCTTGATCCATCACCATCAACAAACAACCCATTTGTGCCATACCATTCATTATACACATCGTATAATCTTTTCAATAAATTCTAGTGGACTTTCTCATTTCCTCCATCAAAACAATATCATTATCAAAAAGTATACTAAAGCAAACAGAGGCAAATGTCATCTTACGCCGTGGATCGAGAATAGTACTGACAATCAACAATTTATTTATTTTGGCAGTAGTCTCCCAATATTGATCAAATTTCATCTTCATAGATATGGCCATCTCATGCAATAGAGGATGTTCATTACGCGCTAGGTTTTTCAAGCTAGTATGAATCTTGCAAATCTCATTGTAAGTGAAACAAGAGGTGACGGTTGACGAGGCACTGAACATATTCGTTGCATCATAAAAAATCTCCAAAAAATCAGCAAAGTATTGAGCTTTCTCCCAATCTATATCTGTAGGGGGCCCAATTTTTTTGCTCCCATTTTCATCATCTCTAAAATATGGAGCATAGTGACCATCATCATCAATCATTCGATCAAAGGCCTTCTGGAAGTCTAATGCAGCATTCAACATTAAGTAGGTGGAATTCCACCTAGTAGGAACATCTAATATGACACTTCCCTTGCTCTTTATCCTCTCACGTGCTACCGCCGATTTAAATGCTTCCAATCTTGATGGAGAAGATCTCACATACTTAACAGCATTGCGAATTGCTATAATGTTGTCATCCAATTCTTTCAGACCATCAGACACAACTAAGTTTAATATGTGAGCACAACACCGCATATGCACATACTCTCCATTAAGCACCAATGCATCTCCCATTCATGTCCTCATCTTCCTCACCAACTATTGGATGGCAACAACATTAGCACTGGCATTATCCACAGTTATAGTAAAAATTCTCTCAATACCCCAGTTCTGTAAACAAGACTCTATTAATCTTCCTATAGTGTCCCTTTTGTGATTGCTAATTGGACAAAAGCTAAGGATTCATCGATGCAATTGCCAATCACTGTCTATGAAATGTCCAGTGATAACCATGTAACTAATGTTTTGAATTGACGTCCATATGTCGGTGGTCAAACTAACTCTCTGATGACCCGCAGATAAAATACTCTTCAACATCACTTTTTCTTCAGCATACAGTTGTAGGATATCTCTAGTTATAGTCCTACGAGATGGGACATCAAAACGAGGGACAGCAACACTACAGAAATGTCGAAAACCCTCTTTCTCTATAAAGCTAAATGGTAGCTCATCAACAATAATCATCTTCACAGCTGCTTTCCGACACGCTGCTTGATTGAAATGACTGTCTCTCATGATGAGATTTCCATTTGTGCCTCCCTCTTCACCAACCCCAACCAAAACACCTTGTTCTTCACAATAAGCCAAGTACGATTTGCAAGTCTCCATATGCCTCTTCAAGTTGGTTGTGGACCGATCATTTGCACTACAAGCATAAGTTTTCTGACAATATGTACATACAGCCCTATCCGGATTATCTTCACTCATGCGGAAAACTTTCCACACTTCAGATCTTCTAGCTTTTGCTTTAGTGGCTACTGATGTGATTGATGGTGATGAATCAGGTTTTTTTGACAATGGCGGTGTATTAGAGTTTGATGAGAATTTTCCTTTTCCCTTCCGTTTTCTTAATTCTGTTAAATGTACATCAAAAGAATCTGATTCTGACCTTGACCCACTACTGTTGGGTGAGCTTCCAAACCCACTCATCTACAATGAAGAGCAACAACAAAACAAAGAAAAGAAACAAATAAGAGTGATGTTCAAATAATTTTGTTCGTCTGGGAAGAACTTGGAATCTACAGTCACAAAACAATATGCCAAATAAAACTTGGAATCTCTACCAGTCTACTGTCTACCTAACAAAATGTTAACTTTCAAATTTTCAATCAAATACGGGCAACAGCTTGCAAACATATAGACAATACACACAGCTTACTAACATACCACTCAATATTATGTCCAAAATTCAAATCCCACCAAAGACAATTGCCACTGACCACTCAATATGTCATAATAGTAGGACATGTCCAAGTCAAACGAGTTTATACCAGAAATCCAGGGAAAACAATAATTCAGAACACAATCAAATCAAAATAACAATATATACATAAACAGAATTAAGTTAGGCAAATATATACATAATACTACATGCAATGTTGCAAACCATCAAAATCAAACCTTGAATGGCTGCCTGAGTCGAAGACGAAGAGTGAACTGATTCACTCAAACAGACAAACACTGCCGGAGAGAAGACTGATTCACAGTGGCCGATGGTGGTTACTGGTTTGGTTTATCAGATTCGGCGAACGGCGATGGACGAAGACAAAGATGAGACTTGAGTGCTGGTGGTGTTTGATGAAAACGAAGACGAAGATGAAGAGTGGTTACCGAAGACGAAGACGAAGAGTGCTGGTGGCGGTGTTGACGAAGACGAAGATGAAGAGTGTTGTACTGGTGTTTGACGAAGACGAAGACGAAGACTGAAGTGAAGAGTGGTGTTTGATTAATGAAAAGTTGAAAATGAAAACCTAAAACAAGTTAGGTTTGTCACGCCCAAAACGACGTTGTTTTGGAGCTTCCAAAACGACGTCGTTTCGGCTCAATAACGCAAAAAAAAATTAACGGATCGAATAGGAGACCCATATGAGTTATGTTTTTGAGTATGTATATATTTGTATGTATTTTGTAGTTTGAATGCTAAAAGAAGCTTATGTGTAAGGTTTCTATTCCGCACCAGATACGCTTTATGAATTCAATTTTTGGGTCGGTGATGAGTGGTATTTATATAACTATTTCTCACTCATTTGACCTAATGTTTTGTATTGTTTCTCGAGATTTATGAACGTTTTGATGTGTTTTGTTGTTATTTTGCAGATAAATAAAGTTTGGATAGCACTGGAGGCAATTTGGGGCAAAACCGGACAAAAATGCGTCAGTAGGGATATTTTGGTCTTTTGCGCGTCGCGACGCCCAGACCTTCAGAGTCGCGACGCCCAGACCTTCAGAGTCGCGACGCCCAGAATACGCCGAATCTGCTAACATGCGCCGGGTCAACGGGTCAGAATTTGAGAAGTTTGACTTTGCTAACATGCGCAGTGCCACGTGTCACCACCACAGAAGATCCGCTAACGTGCGCATGCCACGTCACCAATGACGTCATGAACAGTGCCACGTCACCAATGACGTCATGAACAGTACCACGTCACCAATGACATCATGAACAGTGCCACGTCATCAATGACGTCAGCTTCATAATTGAGTTCCAGCCGCCATTACACGTGTCGACCTTATCCTCTTATCCGAATCGCTACGTGTCAAGCTGTCCTTGTGCCACGTCTCACTATTACGGCGTCGCGACGCCAAGACCTTCAGCGTCGCGACGCTGGAAACCGAATTTTTTGCCTATAAATAGAGCGCGAAATTTCAGATTTCAGTGTACCATTCCCTCTCTATTATTTGATGTAAATAGGGAATTCTTCTCTCTCTAAGTTTCGTTTTAATTTTTAGTTTTTACTTTTGTAATAATTTTAATTACTTTTTGTAATAATAATAATTTACTTTCTTATTTTACAGTTTTTACTATTCACTATGAGGAGGTAACTTCCCTATGCTAAGGTGAAAGGTAATTATTTTACTATTGCTATTTAGATTAATCTCCCTTAAAAATGATATATTTACTATTTAAAATACTGATTAATAAAGGATACCGCTATATTGGTCGGTTGGCAATTCAATTTAATCTGGTTTAAACCTGACTAATCAAGGAAACCGCTATATTGGTCGGTTGGTAAATTTACTTTGGTACCGCCTTTATGGCTGGATTATGGACAAAAATTACCACCTATATGGCTGGTTGGACTTAATTTGACTTAATCAGGATACCGCCAGATTGGTCGGTTGGTAAAATATTATCACAAGTTTATATATTATTTTATGGGAGATATCTAAATTAGTAGTAGTAAAAGTAATTCCTTTTGCCTTAGCATTTTATTTCATTTGTAATTTACTTTTCAGCATTTTACTCACCGCAATTACTTTTCAGCATTTTCATTTTATGTCTTTTAAGTTTTTAGTAGCCCTAGTTATGTGTTGTAACTAAATTAGTTATCTGGGGTTGTGATGACTTTTAATATCACCGTTTTATAAGGGATTATTTTATAGTTTGGGTAATTTAAAGGTTTACTTATTAAGTCTTAAGCTTAATGCTTCTTATTGTCTGATCACCAATAAAATTGATATGGTAAATCTAAAATGAACTAGACATAGGGATTTTAGGTTTCAACCTTAGACTCAATAGCCCACGATCTTCCTTGAGGATAGATAACCCTTTAATAGATTTCCTTACAGGATAGGAATATACCTGTCGGGCGGGGGTAGCCATAATTGGAACTTAAACTTAATGAATCCAGATAATTTGGTTGACATAGACATATGGTTCAATTGAATTATACTAGGTATTTGTAATTGACCATCGGAAGAGGTTTTTACATAAATTAGTGTTCCAGGTTAATAAATCAATATATTACCCAGCTTTAAAATAACAACTTCATCTTTAAAATAATATTAAAAGAAATCACAACCCTAGATAGTTTTTAATATTGAATTTTCTTAAAATCTACCTTCGAACAATTTTATTTACTAATCTTTAAATTTAGAATCGTCGTCATTTCAAATCAATTAAACAACCTGTTAGATACTAGTAATAATTTGACCTCATAAAATTAATAACTTAGGTATTAAGTCCTCGTGGGATCGATACTTTTTATACTACTTGAACGATACGTACGCTTGCGTTATACGTGTGTGTTTACGCCGGTCAAGTTTTTGGCGCCGTTGCCGGGGACTTGTTTATCTTTTATTATTAGTTTAGGGGTTAGATACCTTTACTTGTATCTAATTTCTTTTTACTTATTGTTTTTGTTTTCTTGTGTTTCAGGTTCTCAGAAATTTCATGAGACGAACTAGAAGCTTTGAACTACGACCGCTTGACCCAGAAATTGAAAGAACTATTAGACAGTTGAGAAGGGAAAGGCGAGAAGGCCAAGAAGCCTTAGTCAACATGGAACCTGAACCTTTGGAGGTTGCACCACCAATCCCCATTCGAGACAGAACCATTCCGGTGGTAGATGGCCTCATTTCCTGTATTGTACTTCCTCCTTTACCAGCAAATGCGGGTGACATCAAAACTTGCATTCAGATGATTCAGCAGACAGTTCAGTTTGGGGGAAATGCAACTGAAGATCCTAATGCCCACATCAGCAACTTCCTGGAAGTTTGCGGCACGTTCAATTACAACCGAGGAGCTGAAGAAGCTATGAGGCTGAGAGTTTTCCCATATTCCTTGAAGGACAGAGCTAAAGCTTGGCTACATTCATTACCAGCAGGTTCTATCACAACATGGAACACCTTAGCCACCAAATTTCTTGCGAAATACTTTCCACCAGCCAGAACTGCAAAGTTGAGAAATGACATCACATCCTTTGTGCAGCAAGATTCAGAATCCCTGTACGAAGCTTGGGAAATGTACAAAGATTTGCTCCGGAAGTGTCCTCACCATGATATTCCAAAATGGCTTCAAGTCCAAACTTTCTATAATGGACTTTCTGGACTGATGAGAACCACAATCGATGTTGCTGCTGGAGGAGCTTTGATGGCAAAAGGAGAAGATCAAACTTGAGACCTAATTGAAGAAATGGCCAACAACAATTCCTTGTGGCCAACAGAAAGAAGTATAATTCAAAGAATTGCAGGAATCTATGAAGTTGGAGCAAATACAGCAGTCAACACCAAACTAGATCAAATATGCAAATTCATGGAGACTCTTACCACTGGATCCACAAGTTCACCAGAACCACACCAACTTGAAGAGACGGTGAATTATGTAATAATTTCAACAGACAGGGGAACAATCCATATTCCAACACCTACAACCCAGGGTGGAGAATCATCCTAATTTTTCATGGAGCAACAATTCAGGCCACAGCGGAACTATCCACCACCTGGATTCCAGCAACAGAACAAAGGCCAGGAGCAGACAAATGAACCAGTGATGGCAATGATGTTAGCTCAATTAAAAAGATATGAAGCCATGATTCAGAGCCAATCAGCTTCCATCAAAGCACTGGAGAATCAAATCGGACAATTGGCCAATGCTCAGAGTTACAGACCGCCAGGTAATCTTCCCAGCAACACAGAACCAAATCCAAGGAACCGAGGGAAGGAGCAATGTCAAGCCATTACCTTAAAAAGTGGTACTGAGATCAACAAAGATGTTGGAATCAAGTCAACAACTGAGGAAGTTCCAAAAGAAACAAAGCAACAGATTGAGGAAAGAGAAGCAGAGGAAAAAGAAGCAAAGGAAAAAGAAAAAGAACAGATCACTCCACCACCACCTTTTCCTCAGCGTCTTCAGAAAAATAAACTGGACAAACAGTTTGCTCGTTTCTTGGAGATTTTCAAAAAGCTGCACATCAACATACCATTTGCAGAAGCCCTGGAACAAATGCCCAGCTATGTAAAATTCATGAAAGACATTCTTTCACGGAAACGGAGATTGGGAGATTATGAGACAGTAGCTTTGACAGAAGAATGTAGCGCCATCATTCAGAGGAAACTTCCCCCGAAGTTGAAAGATCCTGGCAGTTTCACAGTTCCATGCACCATTGGAGAACATTATATCGGTAAGGCTTTATGTGATTTAGGTGCCAGTGTTAATTTAATGCCTTTTTCTATTTACAGGAAACTGCAAATTGGAGAAGCAATGCCTACTTCAGTATCTTTGCAACTTGCTGATCGAACACTCGCATTTCCGAGAGGAGTCGTGGAAAATGTGCTGGTCAAAGTTGACAAACTCATCCTTCCAGCAGATTTCATCATTCTTGACATGGAAGAAGACAAAGAAGTACCTATCATTCTTGGGAGACCATTTTTGGCTACAGGTAAAACTGTGATTGATGTACAAAAAGGAGAACTGACCATGAAAGTGCAGGACCAAGAAGTGACATTTAATGTTTTCAAAGCCATGAAATTCCCGAGCGATGAAAAGGAAGAAGAAGAATGCTTCAGAGTTGATGTTATTGATAATATTGTTCAAAATACTGAGCCAAATCCCACAGATACACTTGAAGCTTGCATCACCAACATGACAGACAACGAGCTAAATGCTGAAATCTTGGAATGTATCAACTACCTTGACAAACCATTCCGATTCAAAGCAATACCACCAGTTGAAAGCTTGGAACTGCCAAAGAAAGATCGAATCAAACCTTCGATTGAAGAACCACCGCAGCTGGAACTAAAGTTACTTCCAAGCCATCTCAGGTATGCATTTCTTGGAAACTCTTCTGAATTACCTGTTAATATTTCTTCTTCACTAACATTGGATCAGGAAGAAAAACTACTGAGAGTGTTACGAGAGCACAAAAGAGCCATTGGCTGGACTATAGCAGACATTCGAGGCATTAGTCCATCATTTTGCATGCACAAAATCTTGATGAACGATGAGTACAAACCCACAGTGGAGCATCAACGGAGACTCATTCCAATCATGAAGGAAGTCGTGAAGAAAGAAATCATCAAATGGTTAGATGCTGGCATCATTTACCCCATCTCAGACAGCACTTGGGTAAGTCCCATGCAGTGTGTACCAAAGAAAGGAGGAATTACTGTTGTCACAAATGAAAAGAACGAGCTGATTCCAACAAGAACGGTGACTGGATGGAGAGTATGCATGGATTACAGGAAGCTGAACAAAGCCACGAGAAAGGACCATTTTCCGCTGCCATTCATTGACCAGATGTTAGACAGATTGGCAGGACATGAGTTCTATTGCTTTCTTGACGGATATTCAGGGTACAATCAGATTGCTATTGCCCCAGAAGATCAGGAGAAAACCACTTTTACATGTCCCTATGGTACTTTTGCTTTCCGCAGAATGCCATTTGGATTATGTAATGCTCCTGCCACATTTCAGCGTTGCATGATGGCCATCTTCTCAGACATGTTGGAGCAGAGTATGGAGGTTTTTATGTATGATTTTTCTGTGTTTGGAGATTCTTTTGACCATTGTTTGCAAAATTTGGAACATGTGTTACAAAGGTGCGAAGATACAAACCTGGTACTCAACTGGGAGAAATGCCACTTTATGGTGCAGGAAGGCATTGTTCTTGGACACCGGATCTCACAAAAGGGGATTGAGGTAGACAAAGCAAAGATCGAGACAATTGAGAAACTACCTCCACCAACATCTGTCAAAGGGATTCGGAGTTTTCTTGGACATGCAGGTTTTTACAGGAGATTTATCAAAGACTTTTCCAAGATTGCCAAACCTCTTTGCAATCTTCTGGAAAAGGATGTGCCTTTCAACTTCACCACAGAATGCCAGAAAGCCTTTGAAATCTTAAAACAGAAGCTGGTCTCTGCTCCCATCATAGTAGCACCAGACTGGACCATTCCATTTGAGGTAATGTGTGATGCTAGTGATTTTGCTGTAGGTGCAGTTTTGGGACAACGCAAAACGAAGGTTTTCCACACCATTTACTACTCTAGCAGAACTTTGAATGAAGCTCAACTCAACTACACACCACTGAAAAGGAGTTGCTCGCAGTTGTGTACGCTTTTGACAAATTCCGCTCCTATCTGCTGGGTCCTAAAGTGGTGGTCTACACAGATCATTCACAATCAATATCTTATCACAAAGAAAGATGCCAAACCCAGATTGATCCGTTGGATACTTCTTTTGCAAGAATTCGACGTGGAGATTCGAGACAGGAAAGGAACAGAAAACCAGGTGGCAGACCACTTATCGAGGCTCGAGAATGGAGAAACAGCTGGCAAAGAATTATCAATCAAAGAAATTTTCCAGATGAACAGCTGTTCGCCATGAAATAACAGGAAGTCCCTTGGTATGCTGACTATGTCAACTACATTGTGTCAGGAAAATGGCCGTTGGAATGGACAACTCAGCAACGGAAGAAGTTCTTCAAAGAAGTCAAGCACTATGTCTGGGATGAACCGTACATGTTTAAACGATGTGCTGATCAATTATTGAGACGTTGTGTTCCACATGAGGAGGTCAACAGTGTTCTGCAACACTGTCATTCATCACCATACGGCAGACACTTCAGCGGAAACAAAACTGCAGCAAAAGTTCTTCAATCAGGTTTGTTCTGGCCCACATTTTTTAAAGATGCTTATCTTTTTGCTTTTCAATGTGACAGGTGCCAGAGAACGGGGAATATTTCGAGAAGAAACGAAGGACCGTTGCAAAACATTCTGGAAGTGGAGATATTCGATGTATGGGGTATTGATTTCATGGGACCATTTGTTCCATCATTTGGAAACTTGTACATCCTGGTTGCTGTAGACTACGTCTCCAAATGGGTCGAAGCAATTGCACTGCCATCCAATGATTCAAAAGTGGTGATCAAATTCCTGAAAAAGAACATTTTCACTCGATTCGGAACACCTCGGGCAATTATCAGCGATGGTGGCTCACATTTCTGCAACAGATACTTTGATGCACTCCTATCCAAATATGGAGTTACTCACAAGATTGCCACAGCTTACCATCCACAGTCAAATGGACAGGTTGAAGTTTCAAACAGGGAGATCAAGAGAATCCTAGAAAGAACGTTGGATCAACAAGGAGGGACTGGTCAACAAAACTAGATGATGCATTATGGGCCTACCGAACAGCTTACAAGACACCCATTGGTATGTCTCCATATCAATCGGTGTTGGGAAAGCATGCCATCTACCAGTTGAGCTTGAACACAAGGCGTACTGGGCACTAAAGAAGTTGAATCTTGACTCACAAGCTGCATGAGAGAAAAGACTTTACCAACTCAATGAATTGGAGGAATTTCGCCTACATGCTTATGACAATGCCAAATTATACAAGGAAAAGACCAAAAAATGGCATGACCGAAAAATAGTGCACAGACAGTTGGAACCAAGGCAGCAGGTGTTGTTGTACAACTCGAGATTGAAACTTTTCCCTGGAAAGTTGAAATCTAGGTGGTCCGGACCATTTGTGATCACTCAGGTTTTACCATATGGAGCTGTTGAGTTACTGGATCCCAATACTAACAACACATTCAAAGTTAACAGTCAGCGTGTCAAGCACTACTGGGGAGAATCATTTGAGCGACAAAAAGAAAGTGTCACACTTTCAGATCCAGCATAAACGTTCGAGCAGTCACGTCTAGCTGACGACTTTAAACTTAGCGCTCGCAGGGAGTAGACCCGGCCACGATTCGGTTCGGAACCGGAACCGAACCGGTTGGAACCGGAAGGTTCCGGTTCCAACCGGTTCCGGTTCCGGTTCCGAAACCGAACCGGAATGGGACCGGTTCGGTTGGGGTTCCACCCCAACTCGAACCGGTCCGAACCGGTGGAACCGTACGGTTCCGGTTGGAACCCCCAACGGCTACTAGCCGTTGGGGGCCAAATTTCCCCCAACGGCTAGTGCCGTTGGGGGGGATGCAGGGAGCCGTTTGGCTCCCTGCCAAACGGCTCCCTGCCAAAAAAAAAAATTAATAAAAAAATTTATATTTTTATTATATAAAATAAAAATTACTAATGTACCCCTAATAACGGTAATAAAACGGTTATATTTAGGGGCATTTTTGGTATCAAAAAAATTCTAAAATTCTATAAATAGGATTCATTTTTCATAATTTCATCACACCAAATTCTCAACTCTCTCATTTTCTATAATTCTGTTATTCGCAATTATTCAATTTTCTTATTTTTTTTCCTAATTTCGCAAACGAAAAATGGCAAGCTCATCTGAGAACATAATGTCAAATATGCCAACTCAAGAGAGCGGCCCTAGTGTCAGTGCACAATCACGGAGAAGAGAAGTTAAGGCTCGGTCCTCGGATATTTTCAAAATTCATTTTAATTTGGAACGCCTAGAAGATGATTCACAACGAGCAGTTTGCAACTATTGTGGGGTTATCTACAAATTTTCTGGTGGATATGGCAATATGATCTAGCACATGGAAAAACATCATCCGGTTGAATTTGGCATTGATACGACGCAAACTCAAATGGCCAGGTACGCATCATCAAGTAGAGGTACGAGTGCTTTAGATTTATTTAAATATTCTGATGCAAAAAATAGAGAAGAATTTGCGAAATTAACTTGTATGGCACATCTTTCTTTAAGCTTTGGTGAAAAACTTCATTTTACTAATTACGTGCATAATGCTTTAAACCCTTCTGCATGTAGAATGACTCGAAAAACAACAAAACGTCATATTTTTAAATTATACAAAGATGGTAAAATTATTTTAAATGAAATATTTAAAGAGATGAAAGGTCGTATTTCTGTATGTTCTGATATTTGGAGTGATCATTGGCAAACACACTCATACATGGGTGTGACTTGTCATTGGATTGATGCATCATTTACCATGCAAAAACGACTTATTGCATTTAGAGTTTTTGATGACCAACATACTGCACATAATATTTATAGAATGATGAAGGTAATTTTTTATGAATATGGTTTAGGAGAAAAAATTTTAACAATTGGATTTGATAATGCATCTGCAAATACTGCATCCATCAATGATTTAAAAGAAATATGTCAACCAAATTTAGGAGGTCGGTTTTTTCATATTCGTTGTACATGTCATGTCCTCAACTTATGTGTGCAAGACGGTCTAAAATTATTATCACCTTTCCTTGATCCAATTAAAACGACACTTAACTGTATTTGGTCATATTCTCAAATTAGGAGAGAATGGACCAAGTTTTGTAAAATAAATGGTATTAAACCAATTAATTTTCAAGAGATGTTCCAACACGTTGGAATTCTACTTATTTTCTTTTATGTCAAGCATTTCAATACAAAGATGCATTATGTAGTTTTTTTTCTGAACATGTTCAAAATATCACACTTTATCCTAGTCAATGGGATATTTGTGAATTTTTTTTAGATATTTTAAAAGTTTTTAATGATGCTACTTTAATTTTTAGCGGCGTTTATTATCTTACTGCACATTTATTTCTTCTTGAGAGTTTAAATATTGTTGGCACTCTCGATGAGCATGTTGACAGTAGCGATCCTAATGATATTGTTTTGTTAGAAGCCATTACTGTTATGAAGGTAAAATGGTTAAACTATTTTAGAGAAATTCCTTTACTTTATCTTATTGCTGCTGTTTTTGATCCTAGATTTAAATTAGAAGGTTTGAATGGTGCTTTACAAGCTTATTATGGTTATTTAGGAATATTAGATGAAATTGACATTACTAGATTAATGACGAAATTAAGAAATGATTTAATTGAGTTATTTAATGATTATATTGTAAGATATAACTTAGGAACATTAGGTCAATCTAGTAGTAGCGA
The DNA here is from genome assembly GCA_019454045.1 of Zanthoxylum bungeanum. Lineage (NCBI taxonomy): Eukaryota > Viridiplantae > Streptophyta > Magnoliopsida > Sapindales > Rutaceae > Zanthoxylum > Zanthoxylum bungeanum. The sequence continues at coordinate 14,056 of SKCR01042470.1, forward strand.
ATCGGTAATTCAAACAAGACTTAGAGCAGGGGATCGTTGGTTATTGCAACGAAATAAAAAAGCTAGGGATACGACAACTAATAACCCTGAATTAGATAATTATTTATCTACAAATTTTGAGTTTTCTAATGAAAGTTTATGCAGTAAAAATTTTAAAATCCTTGAATGGTGGAACCGGCATCAAAATATATATCCGGTTTTATCTATTATTGCTAAAGAGATCTTGGCAGCACCTATTTCCACCGTTGCGGTTGAGCAAGCCTTCAGCTTGGGAGGTAATATATTGGAAGCTAGGCGATCTTCATTACATCCAAGCACTCTAGAAGCAACAGCTTGTGTGGATGATTGGACTCGAGCTGATCTGAGACAACAAGAAGATGCCCCCGATGATTGTGAAGATTTGTTCGATAATGCTTCTGCAACAAGTGCAAGCGGAACCGGAGCCGAATGATCAACCGATAATGATGATTGATAATTGTAAAATTATAATTTACAAAGGGGATATGTCTAAAAGACTAAAACTTGTAATGGAACTACGTGAGCTTTGATTCCTCTCACCCTTGGAGGATACGTAGGCAACTTAAATTTTTAAAAATTTAAGCTCAAGCTCTTCAATGTAATAATTTTTTTTTTTTTTATAAATTTAATCTCATTTTTTTATTTTAATTAATTAAAAAAAAAAAAGGAACCGAACCGAACCGGAACCGAACGGTTCGGTTCCGTTCGGTTTTCCGGTCCGGTTCCACTTAAGTGTGGAACCGGTAACCGGCGGTTCGGTTCGGTTCCGAATCGGAACCGAACCGCCGGCCGGGTCTAGCAGGGAGGCAACCCATGCAATTTTTGTATATATTGTGATTTGGTGAGATTTAATTTTGTGTGTTTAGTTTTTGCAGATTAAGTCATTTCAAGATGGAAGAAGCTCTCGCAAATCTTCACAAGCAATTTCCTTCTCTCCCTCAAAAATCTCTAATGAAAGTTTACAAAGCTCGCTTGGAACGGATGAGATTACTGACAATCCATGGAATTCCCAATGACATTCGTAGGGTAATTGAAGCACGAGTCCGATTGGCAGGTATTATAAATTCAACTCATCATTGCACTTTTGAAGACATCCAGAGTAAAAAATGGAAACCACTTCAAGAAGACGAGTTGAAAACATTTGTGTGTTTTGCGGTAGTACTGTTGGTACTAAACCACAATACATAGAAGCAGCACAAGAATTGGGTCGAGTATTAGCTGTAAGGAATATGCACTTAATATATGGAGGAGGCAATCTTGGACTAATGGGGATTGTTTCAAAGGCCGTACAGGAAGGAGGCAGTCACGTTTTGGGAATCATCCCAAAACCCTTGGCAGAGGCAAATCTTATTGAACCATCAAACGGAGAGGAACTGATCGTACCAGGTATGTCTGAACGACTGATAGAAATGATTAACCGTGCTGATGCTTTTATTGCTTTGCCAGGTGGCTTGGGCACATTGGAGGAAATTTTTATTGTACTATCTTGGGCGAACCTAAACATACACCAGAAACCAATTGGGCTGTACAACGTTGATGGGTTTTATGATTTTCTTTGTGTGTTTCTTGATGATGCTCGAAGAAATGGGTTCGTGTCAAAACCTTTAAAAGAACTCCTCTTTACTGCCAGAACTGCTCCAGATCTAATTGACCAACTCATAGCCTATGAACCAAAAGTTGACCCTATCATATCAAAGATAAATTGGTCCGAGGACGATCGTGGTAAGAGGCGTAGAATTAATCTGGATCTTAACCTTTAATTTCCTGTAAATTTTCAGCTAACCAGGTACGACCTTCTAAACTTTTCTTCTACTGTTTAAGACATTGGGGACAATGTCTTATTTAGGTTTGGGGGAGGAAATTAGTTGATTAGTATCTTGTTTTTAGTTTGTGTGTTATTTTATTTTTAGTCCTAAATTTTTCGAAAAATACAAAAAAATTGAAAATGTTTCAAAAATTACAAAAATATTTTGTGTTTTTGTGTTTTTATTTTGACTAAAAAGGTGAAATTGGTAAGAGATAGCCGAGTAAGGAGTTTCCACTCCTGAGACGTATCTCCAACCTATTTTAAAACAAGTTAATTTTTGTTTATTTCATTTTAAATTATTTAATTTGTGAATTCTCCATAATACTGACTAAAATGGATCTTCATATGCTTAGTTGGCAGGTATTATCAACATACATGGAAACATACAGACATGAGCTGTAATTGAAAAGTTTGTAATATTCCGTGCTCTAGTTTAATTGGAGGAAGTATCTATAAATAGTAATGGAATAAAAAAAAAAAAAAATTCTGATGTACAAAAATAAAGTATCTAAGATCCGGGTTATTAAGTCTGTAAGGGTGTTTTAACACCTAGTGCCCTAAAGCCAACTGGTTTGGGAGTCACTGGCCCAAAGCTCGTTACATGGATCGAAGATGCTGCAAAAATATATATATCTGAAGTCTGGGTAATTAAGTCCGTAGGGGTGTCTTAACACCTGGTGCCCTAAAGCCAACTGGTTTGGGAGCCACCGACCCAAAGCTCGCTACATAGACGGAAGGTATTGTATAAAAATAAAAACTAGAGAAAAAATCAAAGAAAAAATCAGAAAAATCAGAAAATTATTCCATTGCTACAAAAAGATGTGAAATCTGATAGAACTTTAGGACAAAAATATTACTCTCTTATCAACTGCACTTATGACTGTTGTGGGCAAAAATGAGTTGTTTAATATTTTGTTAGCTGTGTATATGGAGAATGGTAAAAATAATCGGAGAATTTACTTATTTAGTAATTTAGAAAGAAACAAAACAATTAGTAACTTGGAGTAGAAGTTTCACCTGATTAGTCACTAACTTCTTTATTCTCTTTTCGCTTGTCTTTTTGCTTTTGTGTGCATTAGTTTTACTATCTTTTTACTTTTGTAAAATGTTTGTGGGTAGCATTGATGTAAACCCTCACGAGACTACAACTAGTCCACTAGGGACACCTAGGGGTTTAAAGGCTTGTTGCATACGCTAAATGCAACCGTGATCCCTACGAAAGTGGCTTAGTTAATTTTATTTCTTTATGTTATTTTATTTTCTGTTTTGCTCGAGGACTAGCAAAATGTTAGGTTTGGGGGTGTGATGAGTGGTATTATATCACTATTTCTCACTCATTTGACCTAATGTTTTGTATTGTTTCTCGAGATTTATGAACGTTTTGATGTGTTTTGTTGTTATTTGCACATAAATAAAGTTTGGATAGCACTGGAGGCAATTTGGGGCAAAACCGAACAAAAATGCGTCAGCAGGGATATTTTGGTCTTTTGCGCGTCGCGACGCCCAGACCTTCAGCGTCGCGACGCCCAGAATACGCCGAATCTGCTAACATGCGCCGGGTCAACGGGTCAGAATTTGAGAAGTTTGACTTTGCTAACATGCGCAGTGCCACGTGTCACCACCACAGAAGATCCGCTAACGTGCGCATGCCACGTCACCAATGACGTCATGAACAGTGCCACGTCACCAATGACGTCATGAACAGTGCCACGTCATCAATGACGTCAGCTTCATAATTGAGTTCCAGCCGCCATTACACGTGTCGACCTTATCCTCTTATCCGAATCGCTACGTGTCAAGCTGTCCTTGTGCCACGTCTCACTATTACGGCGTCGCGACGCCAAGACCTTCAGCGTCGCGACGCTGGAAACCGAATTTTTTGCCTATAAATAGAGCGCGAAATTTCAGATTTCAGTGTACCATTCCCTCTCTCTTATTTGATGTAAATAGGGAATTCTTCTCTCTCTAAGTTTCATTTTAATTTTTAGTTTTACTTTTGTAATAATTTTAATTACTTTTTGTAATAATAGTAATTTACTTTCTTATTTTACAGTTTTTACTATTCACTATGAGGATGTAACTTCCCTATGCTAAGGTGAAAGGTAATTATTTTACTATTGCTATTTAGATTAATCTCCCTTAAAAATGATATATTTACTATTTAAAATGCTGATTAATAAAGGATACCGCTATATTGGTCGGTTGGCAATTCAATTTAATCTGGTTTAAACCTGACTAATCAAGGAAACCGCTATATTGGTCGGTTGGTAAATTTACTTTGGTACCGCCTTTATGGCTGGATTATGGACAAAAATTACCACATATATGGCTGGTTGGACTTAATTTGACTTAATCAGGATACCGCCAGATTGGTCGGTTGGTAAAATATTATCACAAGTTTATATATTATTTTATGGGAGATATCTAAATTAGTAGTAGTAAAAGTAATTCCTTTTGCCTTAGCATTTTATTTCATTTGTAATTTACTTTTCAGCATTTTACTCACCGCAATTACTTTTCAGCATTTTCATTTTATGTCTTTTAAGTTTTTAGTAGCCCTAGTTATGTGTTGTAACTAAATTAGTTATCTGGGGTTGTGATGACTTTTAATATCACCGTTTTATAAGGGATTATTTTATAGTTTGGGTAATTTAAAGGTTTACTTATTAAGTCTTAGCTTAATGCTTCTTATTGTCTGATCACCAATAAAATTGATATGATAAATCTAAAATGAACTAGACATAGGGATTTTAGGTTTCAGCTTTAGATTCAATAGCCCACGATCTTCCTTGAGGATAGATAACCATTTAATAGATTTCCTTACAAGATAGGAATATACCTGTCGGGCGGGGGTAGCCATAATTGGAACTTAATCTCAATAAATCTAGGTAATTTGGTTTACATAGACATATGGTTCAATTGAATTATACTAGGTATTTGTAATTGACCATCGGAAGAGGCTTTTACATAAATTAGTGTTCTAGGTTAATAAATCAATATATTACCCAGCTTTAAAATACAACTTCATCTTTAAAATAATATTAAAAGAAATCACAACCCTAGATAGTTTTTAATATTGATTTTTCTTAAAATCTACCTTCGAACAATTTTATTTACTAATCTTTAAATTTAGAATCGTCCTCATTTCAAATCAATTAAACAACCTGTTAGATACTAGTAATCATTTAACCTCATAAAATTAATAACTTAGGTATTAAGTCCTCGTGGGATCGATACTTTTTATACTACTTGAACGATACGTACGCTTGCGTTATACGTGTGTGTACGCCGGTCAGTCGGTTATATAAGTGTAATTGGATGATTGTTGTTTTCAAGAGTTTAAGGAACAATACTGAGTTTAAAGGTTTTCTTATAAACAACAGCATATATATATATATATATATATGCTCACTTTTGTTTAAGTGTGATTACTCTCATTTAGTACCTAATACTATCTAGCATTTATTTTTTTTCAAAAACATTTTCTTAATAAAATAGTATTCAAATCCCTTATTTTAGTAATATCACAAATAAAGATATAGTTTTCTTCATACAAGTCTCTACCACTGTAATACCACACCGTCTCATCATATTAAGTTTGAGTTCATTTACTAGAGATTATGTAACACGATCCAAGTTATATATCATCCATATAGGATATGTTACATGTGCCAGATGGATCAATCAGGAGGACACGAGAAAAGAACATCTATGATATTATGGCTAGACTTGTCCTAATTATTTGGGCTGAATGCATAGACATCAACCTTTAAGTTAGGCCAGAAATATGAACAATCAGCCTTATTACACGTTATTCAAGTCAATATAGAGAAAACCTAGTATCTCGTTTGAACAACGATCTATCCCGTTTGAACGATCGTTCGTTCTAGAATCAAAATCGTTTGTACGACATTTTGATCCGTTCAAATGAACACATGTTGTCCGGACACCATTTTGCTTCGTTTGAATGACCAAATAGATTTATGTTACTTTATGTCTTCGTTTCAATTGCTTAATATAATAATAATAATAATAATAATAATATTAGATTTTAAATAAGTTAAGTTAACCTATGTTCATATATTTTTTGTCATTGGATTTAACATTAGGATTTTTCTTATTATGAGTATAGTTGGTTAGCCACTCCATGAAAGGGTCATTGCTTTATTTGTTTCAGAATCTTATTCTTTTGATTAATAAATATATTTGCTTAGGCAACTAAAGTGTGTTCATCTCTTTCGTTCTTGACTAAACTTGGACTTATCAAAGTTTCTCCATCAACCTTTATAGCGTTTTTTACTTGACCAAAGGTTTGTGAAATAAATTTTCAATGGGTTTAGCATTCTTCATACTATTAGGTTTTTAGAGCGGAATTTCATCGGGTTTAAGGTAATTCACTGAACCTAATTTGAGATATTTGAGCACATAGTATAACATAATCATGGATTTTTAGGATTTCATCTATAAGGGTTCGTGTCATTATGATTTGATCTTTTTCTAATATTACTTTTCATTCTACTAATTTTATAACTATTGATCTATCTGGATAAATTTTGAACACTTGATCAATACAATATGAATGAGTAATAAAAATAATATGCTCTAAATACGATGTGAAAATATCCACCCTATTAAATTTTGGGGTTTAGGATACTTGAACTCATTCACAAGTTAAAAGAAAAACAGTGAGAACCACCCAATGTAACAATCAAAATATCGATTCATAAGTTTTAGTAATTGATTAATAGAAATCTTTGTCCTAAAACTTTACAAACTATATCCTTTCATGCAAATTTGTCAAAATTTAGGGATCCGAAAGCTATTACCCACCCCTTCATATTCAATAATATCAATGTTGGTCAGTAGGACCGACAGAGGTCTCCTATCTAGGCAAAATCTTATTGGTCAAACCAATAAAAATCCAGCTAAGAATTATTATTATTATTATTATTATATTATTATTATTATTATTATTATTATTATTATTATTATTATTATTATTTTCAAATGCGGGTGAGCTAAACTGAATTAAATTTTTAATAATTTTTTTTTATCATATTACTTTAATAGTAATGTACATTATTATTCAATAAACATGGATCATAGTTTATTTTTAAAAATCAGTCTAAAACTCAAGTTCATCATCATCAATCTAAATCTATTAATTAAATGATAAAGAAAATTATATATAAACATAAAATACGCACCATTTTACACATATTAGGCATGCATACAGTTCGGTTATGGTTCGACAAAAATAGAAATTGTAAACCTTAATCGTAATCGAACTAAACCATACGATTACAGTTCGGTTAAGGTTGAACCGTATTTTTGTTTAATTTTTTTTTTAAAAATATTCTAAAAAATTGAAAAATTATTAAAAAAATCCGATTTAACTGTAAAAAAATCTGGTTCAACGATTGAACCAGATTTTTTTTTTACTGTTGAACCGTAAATCCGATTCAACCGTCAATTGGAAATGCATCAACCGCAACCGAACCGGACCCATTCATTCAATTGCGGTTTAGGATTCGGTTTATTAAAAGTTTGGTTACGATTCGATTACGATTTGAAACCGCAACCGTATGCATATCTACACATAATTAGAAGAGAACATAATATTTTTTATGGTGTAATGATATATTTATAGTCTACGAAATGATATATATATATATATATATATATATATATATATATATATATATATATATATATATATATATATAATAAAGGAGAATGGTGTTGGAGGAAAGAGAGTGTATCCAACGGCTCTCTTTATGTGCTTAATTGACGGCTCAGATCATTTCATTGGTAATTGGAGGAAAAAGAGTGAATTGATTGATGGAAATTGTCAAAAATTTTCAAATTTTCAAATTAAAAATAGAAAGTTAAAATAAAATCATTTAATTAAAAAATAAAATCATTTAATTCTGTAACACCGTGTCGTAGGCACGGCCAAATACTGTAACACTGTGCCGTAGGCAGGAGCAAAAACTAGCTCACCCGCATTTGATTCACTAAACAGAGGGCAATGGATTTCGATCTTGTGTGCTTGTTACAATCAGTGATTCCGGAGAATAAGAGATCCATCACGCCAAATGCGCAGCTTACTATTTTTAGAGCAGAGGTAAGAAAGAACCCTGTCTCAGAAATTGGTGTGCAAATTATAGGCAGGAATAATGTGGCTAAGTTTTTTTTCACCGTGTGCTTTGTAGAGCATGGCAAGTACATTAGATATCTGCAATACTGTCATGTTTCGATGTTTCATTGACAGGAGTACAATGCCACTGTGGAATTTTTTGGGCACACACTTCTTGTAGAATCCAATTCTGATGATCCAGTAAATCACAGGTTGAATGAACGAATAATGCGCCCAGATTCAGTGCTTAAGCATTCATCGCATTGGGAGCATGCTGATATACTAGTCTTCAACTCATACTTGTGGTGGAGACAAGGCCCAGTTAAGCTTTGTAAGTGCTGTAGCATTCAGTTTCTAGTTTAGGAGAAATGGGTCTTATAAGAAATTATAGATAGCTATAATCATAACTGCAACTTTTGCAGATGGAGTGCAGAAGAAAATGGAGTCTGAAGAATTAGATGGACTGGGGGCCATGGAGTTGGCCATGAGTGCCTGGGCTGATTGGGTGGCTTCTAAAGTCAATCCCCTGAAGAAGCAAGTGTTTTTCGTCACCATGTCGCCAACACATCTCTGGTGAGTTATTCCTCAGAAATATTCTTGTTATCCTATCATTTACATATATTTTTTGAATAAGTCCGCAAGTTTATTACATGACCATGAGACGTATTGGCATGTTGAGATGTGGGGTAGTTTAACTTTAAGCTTTAATTTTGCATATAGTGATCAACTTCACAAGCTTGGTCACTATTCAAAAATAGTGGTCCAGTTTAGAAATTATCGACACACGGCTTTAATTATCAATTGAGAACTAATGGAAAAGTGTATGTAGTAGTTAATTGACTCAAATCATTTTGCCGATAGAAGACCCGGTCATTAGTTCTCGGAAATTGTTTACTTTTGATTCTGTGCTTCAAGGTAGTCCTTGAATTGAATAGTGACTGATTATTCCATGTTTATTGTTACTTTTCAAGCATCAAATGTTTGGCAGTGAATGCTTCTGTTTTGCAGCTCAATTCATTTTAGGCCTTTCTTTCTAACATGAATCCTGTCTTTGGTTTTCATATTACTCAATGATAGAGACCATTAGTCATGGCCAAATTGTTTATAGGTCACAAAACTTGAAGCAGTTTTATATATCATGGACCTTGATTGTTATCATGAGACCTATAAAGCGAAGGCGATGAATAACATGATCGTTATCTCGATTGTTATCATTCTACAACTCATCTTAACTGAGGACCATGATTATGTATCTGGAATTATTTTTTCTACAACTCATAATTGATTAAAGTGTCAAGCACTCTAAATGAGGATGCTCCCATTAATTAATAGTTTGTGTTATCTCATCGACATCTTGGTGATATATTGTGAGCCTCCCAGTTGATTTATGTTAACATTTATCCTAATTCAGGAGTCGAGAGTGGCAGCCAGGAAGCGAAGGAAACTGCTACAACGAAAAAAACCCGATAGACCAGGAGGGCTACTGGGGAAGCGGTTCTGACCTCCCAACAATGCGCATGGTGGATAAAGTCCTTGGCAAGTTGGGTTCAAAGGTTACAGTTCTTGATATTACTCAGCTTTCAGAGTATCGAAAAGATGGCCATCCTTCCATCTACCGGAAATTCTGGGAACTATTGAAACCCGAACAATTGTCAAATCCACCATCTTACTCTGATTGCATACATTGGTGCTTGCCTGGTGTTCCTGATGTATGGAATGAATTACTGTTCCATTTTCTGTAGAAACCGCGGTATCTCATTCAAAGCACCCTTTGTGGTTTTATAGCAAATGAGTACAGGAAAGTTGTGGTAAGTTTACTCAAGGTTAATGAAATGTTAATTGAAGGTTTCAACTTTCAATGCTGCTTTTATCTTTACTACATACAGTTAATAATGAAATGCAAATAGAAACAGTCCACAATCCTTAGGATCAACAAATAAACTGAGGATTGATGGTTTCTTTGAAGCAATTTGTTTCAATATCAGAGATTAACATTAAATTAATCAATCACATACTTTTGGTTAGGCATAGGCCTATCCCCAAAAAAAAAAAAAAAACAAAACGCAAAGACCTAAACCTAACCTGCTTGAGGATTGTGGGCAAGAAAGACAATTTTCAATCTAATATAATAGTGTCATAGACAGTAACAGTTTAGAAGAAGTTGGTCCTGTTTACTCCATATTCTTGCGTATTTGAGACAGGCACATGAGAATCTTGTTGCTCTATTTCTGAAGATCTTAAAGCTCTCGATACCAAGTTCAAAATTTTAAAATGCAAGCAGTATAGAAAATAATGCAAAGTTTAACAGACAACTTGATTTCATTCATTCAACATAATGCAAAATATATACACATATTACAACTGTTGAGTTCATCTAATCCTTACACTGAAAATCACATAATGCTTTGACAAACAAATCCATCAAGAAAATGATTGTGCCAGTTTCTTCTTATTAACTTTTAATTTATAATAATCTCACAAGTTAACATATATTTTGGGGGGAAAGGAAATATAGTCAGCCATAATTTGACGAAATGGTAAAAAAGACTGTCTTATTTTTTTTTTAAAATGATCACACTGATCCTTCTTTTTATAAACCCTAAGGATCTATGTCCAGGGTCTATGTGATTATTTCGGGAAGGGGGTGGTCATTAGAACAAACCTTGAAGTTCTAGGTCCCATATATTTTGGTGTAAATTTAATTGAGAATGACCTTGGGATTTTGCAATGTCGTCTCCTTGGACCAAATTGAGGACTTATTGCTTTGTTTTGCCCACTTGTACTGTACAGGTTCTTTTCTTTTAGGGATGATAAAAATCCCATGGGATGGAGTCTTCGGGACTCTCCCCATTAAAAATATTAAAAACTTAATGTTGATGGTGATTTTTCACCTCGAGTAAGGTTCAAATACCGAGGAGGGGTGAAATAAGTATTGCATTTAGCCAAAAATGGATAATAAAGGCATAAGGGTCCGGATAGACATAAGGGGTTAGACAGAGGAGTCCGGCCGCATGATCCAAAGAGATTTTTCAAAGATAGAATCTGTTGAAGGCATGACAATTATTGATGCCGACCCGATCTCATGAAGAAGTCATGGATTTGGGGTTCTCTTAGGATTTGTTGAAACCGACCCGATGAAGTCCTTATATGTTAACCCTACCTAGTTGAGAGAGGTAAAAAGAGCTTTGATTAGTATAATCTACCTCAGTATGCCGACCCAAGGAACGAAGATGAGGTCACAGGCCGATCTGTATTGGAGTCATGTGACGTATGCCTTAAGTGAAAAGATAAGTTTCTATAAGGCTAATGATGACTGTGGAATGCAACGGTTCTCACTAGAAGTACCTCATGCCAGCCGCCATAGGCCGGTGTAGTAGCAGGAAGGTGGAAGAGCAGTTCCGCCACAAGCCGCCACAGGTCGCCATAGGGCGGCGCAGTAACAGTGAAATTGGTTGATCTTATTGGCCCAATTTAAGGGTAGTTGAGAAGAGTTATGATACAATGATGGCAATGTGACATGGGATAACGTCAGAGGTGGTGAAATAGTGAATTTGTAAGCCTATATAAAGGGGTTGAAGTCTCAGATTCAAGGGTGAGCATTTTTTGCATCTCAAACTTGTAAAAAGCTAAGAGTTTAAGAACTACTGATAGAGAAAGAAAGCTGGTCATCACCCGACCCATTGACAGAATTGTATTGGGCTTGTGTAAGACCCGATGTGTTTTATCACTTTGTGAGTTCATTTCCTTATTGTAGCTCGGGCCAGTATTGACCTCGAGTAGTAATAAAATACCTCTATTTCTCTTGTGGACGTAGGTTGGAGTCACTCTCCGTCGAACCACATAAACTATGTGTTTATCTTGTCTGCTTGCTAAGTTTGTTTTGGTTCTCTACTAACCAAACAAATTTACTGTTCGATAGAGGCTTATTCGAGGGGTGAATTTCCTATTTTGGTTATTTGAACGAAAAACAGCCGTCAACAGTTGGTACCATCTTGTGGGGATACAATATGAAAATCAGCAAACACACTAGGAAGATGGCAGAAGACAAGAATCATAGAGCTCAATGGCGAAATGGATGGAAAAGATGGAGGAGAACTTGCGATTGGAAAAATGAAAAAGCCATAGAAGAAAGGGAGGCGACTCAGACCTTCTTAAAGGCTATGATGGAGAAGGTATAATAAGTTAGAAAAAATATCAGGAGGGCAAGTACATGTGGGGCCTAGTCGAAAGAGGGAAGAAATTACTAGGGGGGAAGAGAACAATTGGTGTAGAATGAGAGACAATGGCTGGAAAGAGAAAACCCGCAGGGTTAGGTAGGTGGTGGCGGCTAGCGCGTCACTTATAAGAGAACCTCAGGAGCTCAAAGAAGAATAAGAAGAAGAAGAATAAGAAGAAACCCTAACCACGACTCAATTCCAAGAAGAAGAAACTTCAACCACGACTCACATAACTCAAGTCCCTATTTTCTCTATTGATTAGCTACTTATTAAAGGATTCTCATTGAGATCACTTGAGCCATTCAAAGCAACGTAACCCCAACCACGACTCAAGTCCAAGAAGAAGAAACCCCAACCATGACTCACACGACTCAAGTCCTAATTTTCTCTCTTGATTAGCTACTTATTGAAGGATTCTCCTGGAGATCTCTTAAGCCATTCAAAGCAAGGTAAATTTTTCTTCCTTATTTGGTTTTCCCCATGTATTTTTAATTTGAAATTTTAAGATTAATCACTCTAAGCCCATGAAACCTAGGCTTGGTACTTGTTGTATTGCTTGAGAGGGTTGTTTGAGAGTGGGTCTAACTAGATTTGATATAGTTACCAATCTCGTGTAATCACATTTAATCCGCGTACGGTAGGGACTGGTACAAGTAACGTTCGTTATGGGTTCGAACGTCGGACACCAATAGCTTCGCGTGTGTAATGCGTTCGTGAGTTCGTTCGAACGAGGAGGCGAAATCTGAAAATTTTCGCACTTCTATATAAGGCCCAAATAATGGATTAGGGTTATTTTACCCCATTTTCTTCTCTTTCTCACCCCAACCACGACTCAAGTCCCCATATTCTCTCTTGATTAGCTACTTATTGAAGGATTCTTCTTGAGATCTATTGAGCCATCCAGCGAGGTAATTTTTTCTTCCTTATTTGATTTTCCCTATGTATTTTTAATGTGAACTTTTAAGATTAATCACTCTAAACCATGAAACCTAGGCTTAGTGCTTGTTGTATTGCTTGAAAGGGTTGTTCGAGAGTGGGTCTAACTATATTTGATATGGTTATCAATCTCATGTAATCATGTTTGATCAGCATACGATAGGGACATGTATGAGTAACATTCGTTATTGGTTCAAACATCAGACACCAATAGCTTCGCGTGCGTAATGCGTTCGTGAGTTCTTTCGAACGAGGAGGCGAAATCTGAAAATTTACGGACTTCTATATAAGGCCCAAACAATGGATTAGTATTTTACCCCATTTTCTTCTCTTTTTCACCCCAACCACGACTCAAGTCCCCATTTTATCTCTTAATTAGCTACTTATTGAAGGATTCTTCTTGAGATCTCTTAAGCCATTCAAAACAAGGTAAATTTTTCTTCCTTATTTGGTTTTCCCCATGTATTTTTAATGTGAACTTTTAGATTAATCACTCTAAACCCATGAAACCTAGGCTTGGTGCTTGTTGTATTGCTTGAAAGGGTTGTTCGAGAGTGGGTCTAACTAGATTTGATATAGTTATCAATCTCGTGTAATCACGTTTATTAGCGTACGGTAGGGACAGGTACGAGTAACATTCGTTATTGGTTTGAATGTCGGACACCAATAGTTTCGCGTGCGTAATGCGTTCGTGAGTTCTTTCGAACGAGGAGGCGAAATCTGAAAATTTTCGGACTTCTATATAAGGCCCAAACAATGGATTAAGGTTATTTTACCCCATTTTCTTCTCTTCCTCACCCCAACCACGACTGAAGTCCCCATTTTCTCTATTGATTAGCTACTTATTGAAGGATTCTCTTTGATATCTCTTGAACCATTTAAAGTAAGTTAAATTTTTCTTCCTTATTTGGTTTTCCCCATGCATTTTTAATGTGAAATTTTAAGATTAATCACTCTAAACCCATGAAACCTAGGCTTGGTGCTTGTTGTATTGCTTGAGAGAGTTTTTTTAGAGTGGGTCTAACTAGAAAGGATTGTATTTCAAGGTAGCCAAAATTAATAGAGACACCCTTAACTCATCGCCAGTATAGTGGTCATATCATTCATGAAAATGATTAGATCGTATATATTCTTTCTTCCATGCTAACGATATTTTGAACATATACTTGTAGATTCCGAGCAATAGAATCAGACCCATCTTGTGAGTGGATACTTACGTTTTCTGTTTCTATGATACTCTTGATTTAAGTTTTCGAAGATACTTTTGTTTTATGTTTTATCTAAATGTTTTGAGAAAATGAAGAATCAGATACTCGTTTTATTTGTTATGATAGATGAGACATGATGTGTGATTCACCACGATGCTTGTTTGATGTTTTTATTATTTTAACCCTCCATGGCGCCTGTTCTGGGGTACAGACCATCAGAAAATGGCTAGCTCATTACCCTATGTCGACATGGTCCTATTCGGACATTGTCTGGTCTTTGTGCGCGACCCAGGTAATTGACGCATGTATTTTTTTTTTTTTGACAAACTATTTTAAGGAAATTTTTTTAGCCCGATACTACTGATTTGTTATGAAATGATTATACATGTTTTTGATATTGTTTCCTTTTTGGTATTTACTCACTGAATCCCTAAGGCTCACCGCCACAGTTCATGAGTCGTTTTGCAGGTTGTCCTTTAGCTTTATGAGGTTCTCTTTGGATTTTTTGGGGAGACTTCGGCTCAGATGTTGGATATTTAGTAATTGCAAGTCACCTCGGGACTTGTTTGTATTGTATATGATGACTAGTTTGGGACAATTATGTATTTTGTTCTTTTGAGTTTGCATAGCACACTTCTATTAATAGTATGGAGTTGTGCAATATATGGTAACATGAATATGTTGTGATTAAACACACAATAATAGAGGTGATTGGAGAGAAAACTCTTATTTTATATCACACAAAAGAATTACAAAGCTTACAAATCCAAAGCTTTACAAAAAACTCTCACACCACTTTACTCTCTATCTTTACTCACACATTAGGGATAATGAAGAATGGTCTGGGAGCTCCATTTTATAGAGCAAAAACGTGTGCACTGTGCAACACGTTTTGGCACAAAACGCGTTGCACTTATTGCAAGTTGGCAGCCAAGCTTCCTGCCAAACTGCCGAAAGTTGCATGTCTTTATGCATGCAACTTTTGGCCAATTTAGTCAACAAATCTCCCCCTCGGTGAAGATTTGCCCTAAAATCTGAGCCGACCATCAATCATCCAAACCGGATCCTCCAAAGGATCCTCCCCTGGCTGCATCTCTGTGACTGCCTACGTACCTTGAGATGGGATCAAGCCAATCGTAGTTCTCTGAATCTCCCCACTCTGACTATGTGGAGAGTTTTGTCATCCCGGCTATGGCACGGCAGATTTCAAGCTTCTCCTTCGGTAAAACCTTCGTGAACATATCGGCACCGTTGTCGTCGGTGTGAATTTTCCGGAGTTCTAACAGCCTTGAGCTCAGGACGTCCCGTATCCAGTGATACCTTACATCGATATGTTTTGACCTCGAATGAAATGTCGAATTTTTACCGAGATAGATAGCACTCTGGCTATCGCAGTACAAAATGTACTTCTCCTGCTTGAAACCCAATTCCTGGACGAATGTCTTCATCCACAGCAATTCCTTGCAAGCCTCTGTCACTGCAATGAATTCTGCCTCTGTTGTAGAAAGTGCAACGCACCTCTGCAACCTAGACTGCCATGCCACAGCTCCTCCTGAGAGAGTAATCAGATACCCCGAAGTAGACTTTCGGGTATCCACATCTCCTGCCATATCTGAATCGGTGTAGCCCATCAACACTGGTTGTCGCTGCTTCCAAACATAACCTCATCTTGGAAGTGCCTCGTAGATACCGCATGATCCATTTGATCGCATTCCAGTGTTCCCGTCCTGGGTTTGACATAACCGGCTGACCAATCCAACTGCGTGTGCTAAGTCTGGCCTCGTGCACACCATGGCATACATAAGACTTCCCACTGCTGAGGTGTATGGAACCTGTTTCATTTCCTCCTTCCTTGTCTCAGTAGAGGGACTCTGTTGTGTACTCAATCTAAAGTGGGTAGCAAGAGGAGTGCTAACCGCTTTAGCCTTGTCCATCTGGAATCTCTGAAGTACTTCTCAATGTACTCCTCCTGTGACAAGTATAACCTCCTGGCTTTCCGATCACAGCCGATCCTGATGCCAAGAATCTGCTTAGCTGGCCCCAAGTCTTTCATCTCAAAAGACTTACTCAGTTGCTGCTTCAAATTATCAATCCTCGATTGATTCCTGCCAACTATCAACATATCATCTACATATAACAGTAAGATGATAAAATCATCGTCAGAAAACTTCTGAACGAATACACAATGGTCTGAAGTGGTCTTCTTGTATCCCTGCTCCCCCATAACTGACTCAAACTTCACGTACCACTGTCTCGGTGCCTGTTTCAAACCGTATAGGCTTTTCCTGAGTCTGCACACAAAGTCCTCTTTCCCGCTGACTCTGAAGCCTTCTGGTTGCTCCATATAAATTTATTCTTCCAGATCCCCGTGAAGAAATGCGGTCTTGACATCCATCTGCTCAACTTCCAGGTCGAGGCTTGCTGCTAAGCTGAGTACCACTCTGATGGATGACATCTTCACAACTGGAGAGAAGATTTCATCGAAGTCAATGCCTTTCCTCTGATTGAATCCCTTGACAACTAGTCTGGCTTTGTACCGGGGTTGTGAAGTGTGCTCATGTTGCTTCACCCTGTACACCCATTTGTTCTTCAAAGCCCGTTTGCCTCTTGGCAATTTCACCAACTCAAAAGTGTGATTGTCATGCAAAGATTTCATCTCATCTTGCATGGCTTCCTCCCACTTTTCTCTGTCTTCTGTTTCCACAGCCTCCTGATAGCTCTCGGGTTCTCCCCCGTCAGTAAGCAGCACATACTCATTTGCAGAGTATTTGGTTGAAGGTCGCCTGTCTCTGTCAGACCTTCTCTGTGGAACTGTTGGTGGAACTTCTGGTACTGGTGGTTGATCATGATCATCATCTCTGGGAGCTTCATCACCTGTACCCTCATGTCTGGGAACCTCATCTTCAACTCGTACTGGCACCGGTGTATGAGGTTCTGGATTCATATTTCTGTATTGCTGGGGCATTGTCTTCAATTCCTTTCTGATATCTTCTATGGTCTGGTCTTCAACAAAGACACATCTCGGCTCCTGACGATCTTCTTCTCCACAGGATCATACAGTTTGTAGCCGAAATCATCCTGACCATAGCCAATAAAGACACACTGCGCGCTCTTTGTATCGAGCTTGGATCTCTCGTCCTTTGGGATGTGTACAAAAGCTTTGCACCCAAAGACATGCAAGTGTTCATAAGACACTTCTTTACCTGTCCAATCTTGGTTAGGAACATTACCTTTTGTGCGACCGCTGGGGACATGTTCAAAACATGTACTGCTGTGATGAGTGCCTCCCCCCAGAATGTCTTCGGCAGCTTGGCTTGTGACAGCAAGCTTCTGATCCTCTCGCACAAGGTTCTGTTCATCCTCTCAGCTAGGCCATTCAGCTGAGGTGTCTTCGGAGGTGTCGTTTGATGTCTGATTCCTTGCGTCTTGCAGTACTGATCAAACGAACCTCTGTATTCTCCACCATTGTCTGTTCTGATGCACTTCAGTTTCTTGCCGGTTTCTCTCTCCACCAAAGCATGAAACTCCTTGAACACTCCAGCACTTGATCTTTTCTCTTCAAGGTGTATGCCCAGATCTTCCTTGAATGATCATCAATGAATGTCACAAAATACAGTGACCCACCAAGTGTTCGTGTCTGCATCGGACCACATACATCTGAGTGTATGAGATCTAGTACCTCCGGTTTCCGTTGAGGCGGGGAGCTCTGGAAGGATACTCTGTTCTGCTTTCCAGCCATGCAGTGTTCACACTTCCGTAAGTGTGAGTTCTTCAATTCCGGAAGAACATTCCGCCTGCGTAGTATCTCCATCCCTGTTTGGCTCATGTGACCGAGCTTTTTATGCCATAGCTCGGCTGCCTCATTACTGTTTACTGTATTTATGCTACTATTTGAAAGCTTAGCATGCATCAATACAGAGTTGAATCTTTCTTACCTCGTGCCACGACCATTGATCCTTTAGTGAGCTTCCAGCATCCGTCACTAAAGGTGCTGCAGAAACCTTCATCATCCAGCTTGCCTGTTGAGATCAGGTTTAACCGGATATCTGGGATGTGCTTGACTCCCTTCAACACTAGCCTTGTCTCGTTCTCTGTTTAAGGCAGATGTCTCCAATACTGGCTTTACTGCTTTGGACTGCCCCTCATTCCCATCCTTACAGCACCGTAGTCCCCTGGTGTGTAAGATGAAAAGAAGTCTCTGCGAGATGTGGCGTGTATGGAGGCGCCACTATCTATCACCCAACTGGTCTCGTGGCTGGCAAGATTCACAACAGCTTCTTCATACATTATGCAAAATTCTTTGGAGGTTTTTCTCGGTGGTAGTAGCAACTCTTTCTTGATTAGAGTCGCCATCTCTCCTGGACTGCTCGTTCTTCATTTGTAGCAATCCCGTTTCATATGGCCTTTCTTTCTGCAGTGATAGCACTCAATATCCCTTGTTCTTGATTTCCCCCCCGGTTCTTGTCTGATTTACCTGGGCCTCGGCTTTTACTCCTCCCTCTTCTGGTGTTATTCTCTGTCACTAGAGCTTCTGAGGTTGAGGCTGATGCTGACTCCTGCATTCTCGTCCTCTTTTCTTCCTCGAAGATTCCTGGTCTTTGCCATCTCCATAGTGACTTTCCCATCTGCGGCTGAATTGATCACCGTAGATCTGAACCGTTTCCCAAGATTCTGGTAACGTATTAAGAGTATTAAGCCATTTACCTCATCTCCGAAGTCTATGCCCAATCCAGACAATTCCTTCATGGTTCCGAGGAAATCGTTGATATGGTCCGCCACAGCTGTACCTTCCTGGTATTTCAAACCCATCATCTTCTTGATGTAGTACAGCTTGTTGTTGCCAGTCTTTGCTCGAAAAAGCTCCTCCAGCTTTCTCCATAAAACACGTGCATTTGTCTCTTCACTGACATGGTTCACGATACTGTCGTCGATCCACTGACGAATAGTACTGCATGTTTTCTGGTGAAGATTAGCCCACTTTCCATCGGTCATTCCTTCTGGTTTCTCCTCCAGAACACCGATCCATCATAGTCCTTCACATACAGAAGGTCTTTCATCCTTCCTCTCCATGTGAAATAGTTTGTACTGGTTAACAAAATCATTTTTTTTCCGTTGCTCCCCTCCATCATAAAAATTCTAAGCAGAATTTCAAAAAACGGACCTCACCGTTGCGTCCGGAATGGCCGAAAATGGTGGAAATGACACTTCGTTTGTCAAAATCCGACACAGGGACCAAATTACAAATTCCAGAAATTACAGGGGTCAAAGTGCAATTTCCGAAAGTTCAGGGGCCAAAGTGCAATTACGGAAAAGTTCAGGGACTAAATTACAATTTACAAAAAGTTCAGGGACTAAATTGTAAATATCTGAAAGAATAGGGGCTAAACTGTAATTTTCAGAAAGTTCAGGGACCTATCTGAAATTTACCAGGCACCGCTGACGTGGCACGTGATGACTGGGCTGCTGACGTGGCGCTGACTGTGCTGCTGACTGTGCGCTGACGTGGCGCTGACTGGGCGCTGACTGTGCGCTGACTGGGCGACACGCGGCGCTGACTGGACTGCTGACGTGGCAGTCGTCTTCTTCCTCAGGCTGGCGCGTGCAGGAGCGTGGAGCGCGTGCAGGAGCGTGGAGCGCGTGGCCGCGCGTGCTGAGCTCTCTGTCTGGCGCGTGCGGCGTCGTCCGGCGTCCGTTTGATCGCCGAGAAATACCAGCGTGCTCGTCTCGTCGTGAAAAGTCCGATGATGTGCTCAAAATCGATTTTTGACAACTTTCGTCGGAACCGACTTTCCGAACCGAATCTCCGTTTCCGAGTTTCGGGATCCCTCCGTGGAACCGTAGCTCTGATACCACTTGTTGTGATTAAACACACAATAATAGAGGTGATTGGAGAGAAAACTCTTCTTTTATATCACACAAAAGAATTACAAAGCTTACAAATCCAAAGCTTTACAAAAAACTCTCACACCACTTTACTCTCTATCTTTACTCACACATTAGGGATAATGAAGAATGGTCTGGGAGCTCCATTTTATAGAGCCAAAAACGTGTGCACTGTTGCAACATGTTTTGGCACAAAACGCGTTGCACTTATTGCAAAGTTGGCAGCCAAGCTTCCTGCCAAAACTGCCGAAAGTTGCATGTCTTTATGCATGCAACTTTTGGCCAATTTAGTCAACAGAATATGTATTTATTATGTTATAATGAGGGCACATAGCACTTTTTTGAGTATGTGTAGGGATACTTGCATTACAAGACTTGCATCACAGGTGTTTTGTTGCAAGTCTGGGTCTAGTTATGTTTGGTTGAGGGAGGTTGGCCTTGCCGGCCTCCTGCCGGTAACACCTTGATTTCTCGGGGTGTTACAAAATAAATAATATAACATAATTAGTATTAGATTTAAGTATTCTAATTTTTGTCAAATTAAAATTTAATATTTTTTATAATTTTTAATTAAATAAAATTATTAATGACATAAGTTGATTCTGCCGATTTTTTCAGAACGGTTCAACAAGTCGAACCACTGACCCATTGAACCTTTTGGACCATCAATTCGATCACCGGTTCTGTTCTAAAACACTGGGATTTTCCCTTGTAATTAATTGTATAGCTTCATAGGCCTCTCTCTTTTTTCTTCATTTTACTTTCAAAATGTAATTTTCTGTTCGATTTTATTTTTGAACAGATAAAAATTATGTTACAGGATAAAATTTTAACCAATTCGATAATGAAATCAAAATTTATGTTGGAAAGAGTTGCATTACTCTTTTAATTTTGTTTCTTCCTCTTCTATTTACAATTTTTTCCCCTTACTTTCTTTTTCATTTTCTTATTTAATTTTTTTGGCTCTTTTGAATGATTTATTATTCATCGTTGACGACGAGGTCTAAACTTAGGAATTGAAATTTTCACTCTTGTTTTTGCTAATGAGTAATAATGATCTCAATTTTGTTTTTAAAAACATCTTGAACGAAACATTATGTAATGGGATGAAGCCCTCCAACATGTGATTTTGTCATAAATATTTTGGTTCTTATTATAAAATATGATGTATAGATGATAATCGATACATCTTATCACTACTACAAAGAAGTATAAAGATGACATGGATTCAATGACTGTTTTTTTTTTTGAAAAAACCGTCATTAAAAATATATTATGATGGTTTTATAAATAACTGTTATAAATTCGCAGAAAAATAATGACGGTTTAAAAAATAAACAAGCATAAAATATAGTAAGATAGAAATAATGACGGTTTATTAAAATAACTGACCTGACGGTTTTTATAAAAGATCGTCATAAATGCTTGTAAAATAATTATGATGGTTATTTTGTAAACTCCGTCATCATATACCAATAAAACGATGACAGTTTTTATATAATAACTGTCCTAATATTTTTAATAAGATAACAATTTTTATATAATAACTGTTATCTTTTTGCTATTATAAATATTAACACGATCATGATCCATAAATCCCTAAATTATACAACACAACCTCAAAACAGGAACCCGCGAGGCCGCGACTACAAATGTTCAAAGTCTTCATTGTTAGGCTTACTAGGTGCAATTTCTTTAATTAATTTCTTTTAATAGATTCAATTTATTTTTAATCAAATTCTTAGTCATGTTTATTATTTCTTTTCTTGACTTCAAATATGAGTTGAAATGATATTTTTTTAATGGGAGTGGTAGCCATGTTTACATATATAGTGGTTGGTTTTTGAGATGTTGTGTTGTTATATGATTTATAGTTATTTTGCACTCGATTGCTTATGTATTAAAATAATTTATTTTACATGTGTACATGATTTTTGAAATGTGGAATTGCAAATGTGTGATTTGAGTGGTTGTTTACATGTGTAGTGGTTCCCAAGGGGCATGACTTGGTGGTTTATGGTTTAGGTGTTGTTAAATTAGTGTCATTAACCATCAAATAACATGCTACACAACAATTTAAACCAGAAATAGAAATCTAGATATACAAAACATGCAAAACCCTAAGAAAATCTTAAAACAGAAAACCTGGAAATTGTGAAAACGAATCCAAGTCGAGATAATCCTCTGTCCTTAAGAACTTATTGGCCCCGTCACAGGTGCTTTACGGATTCGCAATTGACCAACGTTCTCCCAGGATAACTTGGTTCCTTCTTGTCCAAAGAGCACTCTTTGACAAGTATTCGAACTGAGAATGTGGTGAAACTCTCTCCAAAACAAATAAATAAAAACAAAATGTCTCTGCCAAATTCGGATTTTCCCTTTTGTCTTTATATTGGATATAAAGCCTTCTTTTATAAGGCATGGAAGGGTGCCAATAGGGCACCCTTTGGGGTGGGGTGCAACCCTCCAAATGGTTATACCCCTCACAAACACCCAATGTTACAAAATGACAGATTTACCCTTAATGAATATTTAGAAGAATTTCCAACATTAGGATCCGACCTTCAGGTTTTGGGTTCGAATCCAGGTAGTGCGTTTCTTATAAGAGCCTAAGACAACTGAGGATTTTACCTTATTCACTTAAACCCGAAAGGAATGGTTTGGCGGCTGAGTTTCCAACGATTTCAAAAAAAAAGTATATATGTAGTGGTTGGTTTTTGAGATGTTGTGTTGAAAATATATGATTTAGAGTCGTTTTGCACTTGATTGCTATGTGTTAAATTAATTTATTTTACATGTTTACATGGTCGGTTTTTGAAATGTGGAATTGCAAATGTGTAATTTGAATTAAGTTGTTGTCTACGCTTGATTGCATATTGTATTGAGACTTCTTTATTTGTTATAATTAGTTTTTTTTTTCTTTTATATCTCTTTATTATTTTGGAGTATAGAATATGGATAAATCTTGGATGTCATCTGATAAAAGATCATAAGAATATAAAGATGGTGTTAAGAGTTTTCGTAATTTTTCTATCAGCCATGTTACGTTGTCCTTGCTTGAAATGTGGGAATGTGAATCACGAGACTGCTTCAAAAATAAAAACGCACTTATTTATCTTTGGGGTCGATCAAACTTATATAAATTGGTTATATATGGAGAAGATCTTATTAGAGGGTCTTTTACTAGTACAAATGCTTATATTATAAGAGAGATTGATTAGGATATTGTGAAGGTAATATTTAGATGGTTCAAGGGGCACACGATAATTTTGAAAGAAATTCTGATGCATTCAGAAATTACTTGGGGATGCTGAAAAGTCATTGTATCCAGGGTACAACAAGTTTAGAAAGTTATATGTGTTGGTACAACTATACAACTTGGAAGTGAAATATGAATGATCATATCAAAGTTTTTCAGAGTTATTTAAACCGTCATTAAATGTTTTAGCTTTTAATGACGTTGCCTAAGATGACGGTTTCCGAACCGTCATCTTTTAATAATTTTATAGTAGTATGTCCCGAACCAGTCTCATTCCATTCTATTCGATTGTGATTCGAGATGAATATTTCGTCTTGAATTCCGATCGGTTTTTTGAATCGGGAAGAAAATAATCAACCTAAATTCCAAACCGAATAGTTAGGCATCTCGAATACTGATCGAGATTATGAATTTCTTAAGTTAAAATTTGAGATTTTTAAGCATAATATGAATTTTGCTTAATTTTAAAACATGAAAGACGTTTCACTTAATTTCACCAAACATCAGAGGGTTGGGTTTCGCTTATTTTCCCCTATCTCTAATACCCATATTTTAAAACTAAAAAATATCCCTCCGACTCTCGTAGTGTAGGAAAGCGGGCCTACAATCCCCTATACTCCAACAACTTGACAATCTATTTACATATTATAATTGTATGAGCAATAATATAACACTAGCATCTTTCTTCGTTATTGTACTCGAGATAATTGATTTATCAAGCTCTAAATACATAGGCACGGTTTAATGTAGAGTTTGGTGAACTTATAAGCCATTGTTTAAATACTATACCAAATACAAAATTAATGCTAATTTATAAGTTAGATTATATTTTCATAAAATTATAATATCACAATATGAGATTATTTTTCTACTATAACTCTTTAATTTTTGTTCCACAATTTATAAATCAGCTTATATTTTCAGTATAATATTTTCTGCCAATAATATAACTGTATTGAGGGTGTTTATTGTAAATTAGGTTGACCGTGCTAGTAAAACCTCATAAGGGGATTGGTAGTGGTTCGATCACAAGAGCAAGGAGATGGTGTTGGTATTGATTCTAATAAGAATAAAAAAATAATTAGTTTATCAACAATTAAGTCAAATTCACAATTCAATCACAGAAAATTCTAAACAATCTTTTACATTTTAATGCTCAAAAAAGTTGTTGTGAAGTAGGGTTTTATTTTCTGAAAACCTCTTAATATTCTACTTAATTAGAATTGACATTAAAAATGTGTCATGATCAACTCAAAACAGGAGCAACCAAAATAATTAATATTGGTTATTATATCATCTATAAAAATGGGGCCGGGCGCACTGGCCAATTTTATGATCATAAAAATCAAATCAAATTGAATAAAAATCAAATCAAATTGAATGAGAATATTTTTTTTCATTAAGTGGATTATAAATTATTTGATATTATTGTGCTCTATTTGAGTTCAATGAATCATTAAGTTCAGTAAATCTAGGTTTCTTTATATGATTTTTGTACATATTAACTTTTATATATATTCTTTGATTTCTCTTGACACATAATAATATTATTTGCTCTCATTTTTTATTAGGATACTTAAAAATCTATATATATTTTTCTTTTTTTTATTTTTTGGAAACATTGGAAATTCCGCAGCCAAGCCACCCCTTCCGGGCTTAAGTGGAGCAGGTAAAACCTCCGGCTGTCCCATGCTCTTACAAGAAACGCACTCTCTGGATTCGAACCCAAAACCTCAAGATGAGATCCTGAGTCATACACCACCAAACCACATCCATTGAGACCTTAAAAATCTATATGTACTTAGTCATATTGTAATTATCATAGAATTGAAAAAAAAAATGTTATTATCATAAAATTAATAAGAAACTTCCTAAAGTCAAATGAAGGTTTTTTTGACCGACATCAAACAATTAGGAAAAAAGGGTACTGTCCATATATAATAATTGATAATTTTAATTGGAACACATATGGAGCCACGTACACATCATAATATTCTTTTGTGATCACATATGTTCCTTTAATGGAGATACAAAATCTCTACATTGGATATGAAATCACATTGAGTTTGTGAAATATTATGGTGAATAAATATTACGTGATACTAATTTCATTCTATATGCTCATTATCACGAACCTCTTCTAATATTTAATGGAATATAATTTATGACAATTTATAAATATTTTTCCAACTTTGATTCATATATGATATTATAATTAATTTATTTTTTTATTGAGGCATTTAAATATCCACATGTATATACTCGAATCATCTTATTAGAATTGTAATTATTGTAGAATTGAAAAAAAAAATGTTATTATCATAAAATAAGAAACTCCCCTTAGACAAATGAAGGTTTTTTCTTACCGACAATAAACGATTAGGAAAAAAGAGTACTTTCCATAATACATTTTAATTGGATCACATACATGGGGCCACGTAAACATCATAATATTATTTTGTGATAGCATATTTTCTTTATAAGATTAGGGATCACATTATTCATATAATAATTTAATCATATATTATCACGCGTGATAAATAGTAAAAAAAAAAATTAAATAAATGGTAGTTTTATTTAACACTATTATAATATGTTATATAAGTATTAGTTGACGATATCACGTTACCATATAATAGTGATATTAAAGAATTTCTCCAATATTTGATATAATGGTTTTTAGTTTATTTTTAGTTATATAACATGATGACAACTCATGTGAATGGAGTTCGAACCTCATACCTCTTATTTCTATATAAGAAATTTTACCGATCGAGACAACTGATACCTAAAAATAATAGTTTTATGTTTGAACTGCTACCAATCATGTATAAATTTACATTTAATCAAAATATAGATGCTCACATCAGATAAAATGATTACTAGCAATGCAAATATATATGAGATTAAGATTTTCCCTTGATAGGAGTTTATTCTAAGCATAATTCACAAGGATGATTTGTGGTTAATAGATAAAAATATAAAAATTTATAAACCTCAAACATACATTATCAATGATAAATATATGCAGCAATATTCATAAAAGGATCTTCATTTCTTGGCATATGTCAATCATATTTTGACCTAATGATAGATAGGTCTATGAGAAGCAAGTTATGGACTCCCTCATGCTATCCATCCATAAGCTCAAGTGATTTTAATTTTTATTTTTGAAAGAAAAGTTTATGAGTGATTTAACACCATAATATGCAGCATAGTAATCATTAATGAGAAGATTAACTAAAAAGGAGAAGTAATCATGAATTTAAGGAAAATAATAGGGTTTCATTTTCATAAAAAAGGGAAAACTAGAACCACAAATAGTATAAATTCACACACAAATAGTGACAAACACTTGTGAAAAGAAATTAAATTTCTTTGCCAAAATCTTCAAATTCGTACCGTAGTCGGCAGAGCCATTAATAAAAGCGACACTACGTATGATGAAGAAAAACTAAAAAACATAATAATAATAATAAATAAAATAAATTTGTCCCTCAATGACTACAAGCAAAGCAAACCCTGAACATTCAGAACTCAATGCCAAGTAAAATTATGGGATCCAAAATATTTTAAGGTTACTTTCTCTCTATGTTATTCATGTTATACTCCTTTTCTTGAATTTTGTTTTTAAAATTAAAAAAAAAAGTAAATTAAATTAAAATTATATATAAATACGAGAAAAGTGATGAGAATCTATACCTTTAAAAGTCGTGAGCTTGATTTCACGAGTTCAATCGTAATTGGGTTGGGCTTTTTTTCCAATGATAACTTCCTACACCAATATAATTCTTTTGGTCGGAATCTTCATCTTTCGTAATTGTAATTAACAAACTAATTTTATTAGCTTTTCTTTTTATTGTATTTTTCTTCTCATTTTCTCCATAACCCCTATTTCTGAGTTTCTCATTTGCTTATATAGCCTCGTGCTTCCATTGTGAGTGGATGTTTCATTCTTCAGATTGACATTTGTCCATCACTGAACTACTTATAGTGCATGAAGTACACTTGTCATAAGACATACTGAAATATAATATTATGTGTGATTATATATGTTATTATGCATATTAAGTCAAATTTGTATATTAAGTTAAGTAGATTGCTACTAAAGTCCAATAACTTTGGATCACAGTGCATGACCTCAAGTACTCCAGAGCAGTGGCGGACGTATACAGGGGCGAGTGGGGGCAGTTGCCCCCACTGGCCCCATAAAAATTTAAGAATTTTTAAAATAAATTACAGCCCACAACCATAGAGAAATAAAGAGAAATGAAGAAGACGCAACCAGCCCTACAATTGAACAAAAACTCAAGGCTAAATCAACCAGTCCAAACAAACAAACTGGACAAGCAAACATGCCCCACAAATCAAGAACAAACCAAGAAGCCCAACCATAAACAGCCAAAACCAAACAACACTAAAGTCCCTAAAACTGAATTGACAACAGACAAATCCCTCAAAACCAACCAGATCTGAACGCCACACTACTTGGGAAAGGAGCAACCGAGCAAGAAGCCAAGAACAGCCCTCATGCAAGACTAGCTGACCAGGAAGCAAGTCAGCAACATCAGCCCTCTCAAGTCTCAACGCTCTTTGCCACTGCTCAAAACCCTCGTTGACAGCTTGCCTCGCCCTAGCTCCAGCCTTCAGAAGCTTTTTGATAGCTTGACTTGGTGAATCTCGTCTCCAAACTCACTCCATCTTGAAATTTTAATTGCAATAGACTAATTTTGAAGGTTAATTGGCCGTCTCCACTTTGTTTTAAATGTTATGAAATTGGATTCCTTTGCCACTCTGTTTTGTTGCCACGCACATAAAAAAACGTTTGTGTCAAGACCAATTGTCTCATCATGCCCATTAAGCAAACTTGAATTTGCCATATCACCCTCGCCAATATCTCATTATTTGTTTCAAGTAAGAATTTTGAGCTTTACTAATTTTGATTGCAAATTTTGATTGAGATTTTGATTGCAATTAGTAAATAGCTTTGAATTTGTTTGGAACATTAATTTATTATAGACAAATATTTTAAGTTTATGTTTGATTTTATAGATATTTTTTCAATTACATTTATGCTTGTATTATGAAACTTACAATTTATGGATATAATGTTATAGAAATATATTCACTAAATTATTTGTATTAGATCCATTAATGTTTTATTTTTATATTATCCTTATTTTCTAATAGACTACAAATTTAATTTTGAAACAGTTATGAAGAAATATTTTAAAAAAATCTCAAAACTTTCATCATCAACCGAAGATAGTTCAAAGGAAAAAGTTTCAACTTCTTCAAAGAAATTACAAAGAAGTGATGATTATTCAAAAGAAAAAGTATCTTATTTGGAGAGAATTATTGATGTTTACTTACTTTTAACATTAACTTTGACTTTATCTATTGCCACTACCAATGTAGAGAAAATATTTTCAGTTATGAATATTGTGAAGATTGGATTACGCAACAGGATGTGAGATCGATGGATGAATGATAATTTAGTTACATATATAGAAAAAGATGTATTTAGGCGTATTGATAATGAAACTATCATGCAAGATTTTCAAAATATGAAATCACGTCTTGGACAATTGTAATGTATAAAATATTCACATATCAATATAGATATAAATATTGTGTATTTTTTTTATATTTTTTTTTCATGACTTTGCCCCCACTGACTTGATTTTCTAGATACGCCACTGCTCCAGAGTACTAATATAGTATTAGGTGCATGAAGTAATCATGACCACGGGTTGGTTTAGGCTCGGAACCGGCCCATATGACGAACCAGGACAACCCATAACCGGGCCGAATCAGAACCGGAAATGCCTCTTGGCATTTCGGTTCCTGTTCGAGAAGGTTGGAATCGTTGGTGGTTCCAACCCGTCCCGAACCAGCGGTTCTGATTCAGAATCGCCAGATTTTAAATTATTTTTATTTTAATTTATTAATAAATTAAAAATTAAAAAATAATAATAATTTTTTTATACCGTTGGAACAGACAGTTTTGACCATTGGAACCGCCGGTTCCAACGGTAATTTTGTAAGAATATATTTATACATATATTATTTTTTAAAATAATTAATAAAACTACAAAATAACCTCCCAACAACTTTAAACAACTAGTTTTGGGGTTATTTTGGAAATTGTAAAATTTTTACAACTCTATAAATACCCTCCATTTCCTTCATTTTCAACACAACAACAAATTTCTTCATTTTCTAATCTCTCTCAATACTTATACTCTCTAAATTTCTCAAATACTCTCTCAAATAATCTATTCAATTTAAATACTCTCTATTTTTTTATTCGTCTAAATTTTTTTACTTCAATTTTTTATTTAAGGGAACAAGATTTACAAGAGCAAGGAAATGAAGAATACGATACGAGCGAAACGAGCACAACAATTGTAGACGAATAGATTGTAATAACTTTACAAATATAAGTTTTATTTTTAATTAAGTTGTAATTTATAAATATTACAAACATTAGAATAATTTATTTTTTTAGTTATACTTTTGTTAATATTAAATTATATTTTTTAATTTAAATTAATAAAATAAATCAATTATTTTAATTAATAATATTAAAATAAATAATTTGAACTGTCTAAAATCGTGTGAAAAATTGGAACCAGAATCGAGGTTGGAACCGTGATCGAACTGGGGTTAGAACTGGAACCGGTGGTTCACTAAACTGTGTCTGAACCGTTAAATAGTAGTTCGGTTTAGGTTCAAGAATTTCTTGAACCGGAACCGGCAGTTCCTAAATCGTGGCCATGACTAGCATGAAGTGCACATATCACAAGACATGCTCAAATATAGTATTATGTGTGATTACACCTTTTATTATGCATACTAAACCAAGCTTGCATGTTAAGTTAAGTGGATTGTCATTAAAATCCACTAACTTTGGATTACGATGATGACTTCACGTACTACAAAGTACTGATATACATATCAGAGTAGCTCTATTTTGTACTTTGACCAATCTATAGTTTCCGAGGTAAATGTATTCCGAAATGAATTTGTGTCGAAGTTAATTAACCTAAAAAATGTCTTGAATTCAGAGTGAGTTAACATCGGGATGACGTCACTTCAGAGCCTTGTCTGAAATTTTATGAAAGTTTGGGGGTTCCGATAATCAAATCGACTATTTTCGTCTACTAATGTTGTACATGTTATAATATCATGACATGTGTCATTATTCTATTGGACCTATTTTTGTCCTGCACAAAACCACTAAGGAAACTTATTGGGAAAGATTCATTGATAAAGTGACACGTGACGAATAGGGTAGAGCTAGAATTAGGCACTTACTATATAAATTTATGACATCGAGCTAATTAATTAGGGGCCATAGGCACATGCCGATATCTAATGCCGATCTTGATTATAAAACTTCTTATAGAATTTTTTTTTTACTATACAACGATGGTATCACTACCAAATCATACATACAACAGTCAAATAATATATTGACATACGTGTTAAAATAGGAAAAATTTTGCTATATAATGGTGATATCATGTCGTCCATATAACAACTCAATAATACATTATCACATGTGCTAAATAATAAAAAAATAACTAAATAAATAATAGTTTTGTTTAACACAACTATTATATGTTACATAAGGAAAAATTCTATCATGCAATTGTGATATCACATCATCAATGCAACAACCCACTCATACATTGCCACGCTTGCGAAATATAAAAATAATTAAATAAATGATAGTTTTGTTTGATACAATTCCTACATATTATATAATTATTGGTTGGTGGTACCACATCACTTATATAACAGTGGTATCAAAGAATTTCTCTTATATAAGAATAATTTTTTGATACCATTATTATATCATGACACCAACCAATAATAATATAACATATAGGAGTTATGTTAAAAAAATATCATTTTTTAGTTATTTTTTACTACTTTGAATGAGTGGTAAGATATTATTGAGTTGTTGCATGTGTGAAGTGGTATCACCAACGTATATTAGAATTTTTCATTATATAATTATTGGCTAGTGGTATTAGTACCACAACACCCACACAAAGATAGTTCAAAAAAATTACTCATTTAATATATATATATATATATATATATATATATAACCTCTACGAAGGTCAAGATCACGCTACTCATATAGAGGAAGCAAAGAATTACAAGTCTTATTAAATATGTCAAAAAATGGTTCGCTTATTTCGACGTAAAATGATTTTCGTAAGTAAAATATTTTCAACTAAAAATCATTTTTAGAAAAGAAAGTGTTTTTTCAGTGTTTGGCTATAGCCTAAAAAGATTTTCCACAGAACATTTTCATATATTTGGCATGTCCATTTTTTAGAAAATACTTTTCTCGTGATTAGAAATAAGGATAGCAAAAAGGTCCCGCCCAACTAGGATCCGTATTATCCAGGAAGACCCGGATCTGAAAATATCTAGGTCCTTAAAATAATTTTTAGACTATTGTTATGAAATTCTAGACCCACACTGATTTGGACATTTGTGTTTTTGGAAATAGGTCCGGCCCAAATCCAAATACACCAGGAAGATACGGGTTCGTAAAAAAAATTCCAAATTCGGGTAGTGAAATTCAGGATTCGCAAGGATTTAGACCTGTGTATTTTTGGACTTGGATCCGCATAGACCCGGAAAACTTGTGTATGGAAATTCCCGTGATAGAAATTTTTTTTTGGACCGAGTAGGAAATCTAGACTTGGATCTATATGGGTCCGAAATTCTAAGATTCGGGTCCAAAATTTTATTAATTTTATTTAAATATAATTAAAAATCCATATTTCTAGATTTGGTCCGGGTATATCCATATCCGTGTGGGTCCGGATTTCCAGGATATAGGTATATTATTATATTAATTTTCTATAAATATAATTGAAAAAAAATTCCAAAAATCTGGATTTTTGGAACAAGTCCTGGTATACCTGAATCTGGATCTACGCAGATCCAGATTTCCTAGACACGATATAATTTTTATTAATTTTATACAAATATAATTGAAAAAATATATTTAAAAATCCAGATTTCTGGATACAATTCGGGAACACCTGGCTCCAGATTCATATGGGTCCGAATTTCTGGATCCGGACTGAGTATATCTGGATCTGAATCTCTAGATCTAATTTAGGTATACCCTAATTCGGATCCACGCGAGTTTGTAATTTCAGGACCCATGTCCATAATTTTATATAAATATAATAAAAAATATATAAAAAAAATTTGGATTTTAGATACGGGTATTCCCAGATCCATATCCATGTTGGTTTAGAATTTTGAGACCCGAGTCCAGAATTTTATTAATTTTATATGATATAAATGAAAAAGATTAAAAATTTAGGATTCCTAAATCCTATTCGGGCAGGTCCGTAATTTCGGAAATCAAGTCCATAATTTTATATAAATATAATTGAAAAAGATTAAAAAAATTCTGAATTTCAGAATTCAGGTATTCCTGAATCCATATCCTCTCGGGTCCTGAATTCTGGGACCCGAGTCTTGTCCAGATATACTCGCATTCAGACTTAATGTACCTGCATCTAGGTCTGGATATTTTTTGTCAAATTTGAATACGGATCTGGATTCACCAAAATATATCCCGATCCGAATCTACATAGATCCAGGTCCAATTCTGAATTTTGCCATTATTTGAAGTGAGCTATAAAAATTTTAGACAAAAAAAAAATCTATAAAATGATTTGCATATTTGTATTCCGTAAATCATTTCTTGAAAATGACTTAATTTTTCTTTAATCGAAAAATAATTTATATTGACCAAATTTTTCGTAAGTGTTCCAAACTATAATAAGGAAATCGTTTTTCGAAAATCTGCTGCCAAACAAACAGAACATTAAATAAAAATAAAAATAAAATAGTCAAAGCTTTTCTCTTGGCTCCAGGAGAGGTGACGTTTGTCTGCAAATCCCCAGTCCCAAGTTCTCTCTCACTCAGCCGCTATAAATACAGCTGTGTGTTCTTCTTCTTACATTTAACTCATTAAAGTTTTCAGTTTAGTTTGGTTTTGTTTCCAGAAAATACTTTCACTGCTTCATTTTAAAAAGTAAAGAAGAATCTGTTAAGCTCAGGAGGGATAGCGCCATGGATATGAAAATGATATAAGCCTTCTCTAGGGCTAGGGTTTCATAAATGGGCACTGCCACTGCTACTGGCGCTATCCATCCTGAGTTTCATGGCTTCTTCGTACTGTCTCTCTCGGCTCATCATAAGATCGATGGTGTTTTGATTCTTTGATTCTCATCTGGGTACGTAAAAATGTTTTCATTTTTTTTTTTTTTTACAAACATCATTTTTTTTTTCTGCTTCAATTCTGTCAATTTCTGTTTCCAAATCTCAAGCTAAACATGCTGTTCTAATGGGTCATTTTCTTGACTTGGATTCAGTGTTGAGTTGAACACAAAAATTTTAATCACATATTATTATTAAAACATATGTGACAGTGAATTATGAAAAGTTTAATTAGCACAGTTATTCATTACTGAATTCAAATTCCATTTTTTTTCTCTAAGTTTATCTTCAGTTATATCATATCCATGGAGCTAGGTTTAATTTTTTTTCCTTTGATTTTTTTTATTTATATTTTATAGAAAATAAAAGATATTGAAGGACTTATATCCAGTTGAACAATTCTTTTTAGCTAGATTTCCCAATTTTGTATATATCTTTTAATTATACATATGTTGATTATCTTCTTTTCACCTCAAAATTAATTATATATGTATATGGAAGGGTATTATAAATATCTTTATGACTTCACATAATTATGTGAACCAAGATGAGTAAGTAAAATATGACCTAATACCAAATATTTTTATGTGAGAGTGGTCCAGTTACTGTTTTTTCAACCAAACTTAGCTCCTACTGCTAAGAATTGAAAAGCTTAAATAAATAATTGCTTAGAAATTTATTTGTGTTTAGGGTTTATTTTTAACCATTGTAGTTTAGCTTAATTTTGAAGAAAAACTGTTATAGACATAATTTCTTAACTGCGGAGAATGAATATTGAATTAAGTATGGACAGGGACAACCTTCAACTTTCCGAATAAATTTTGAATATAAGTTAAGGTTGTGAGCTTTTATATCGTATCCGAACTAAACTCACTCACGAGTCACGAGTGAGTCAACAATAACCTTCTACATGAGGCCAAAAAAAGCAAAATAACTAGTCTGCAGCATACGATGAGCTTAGGGTGTTAATGATATTATTTCGCATCGGGTGAAAATTAATTTTAGGAAAAATATATAAAATTTGATTACTCTCAACTCTTAAACTAAATTTTGAATATGAGTTAGTCTCGTGAAGTTTTGTAAGTGTTTGCCTATTTGACTCTCTGAGAGAAAGAAATGACACCAGGATTCTGAGACCAGAAACCAGATTTTAAAACTATCAAAAGCTAGCAATTGAAAATGCTTCAGATTGTGAGTCGTATTTTAATGATATTGAGAGGCAGCTGAGCTGGGATTGTTTAGAAATTTAAAAAAAAAATTCAAATGAAGGAAGAGAAGTTTTAGCAGTGATTGTTGACGAAACATATTCAGTTGCAGGAGCCGCAATTCAAGCAAAAGGTCTCCAAATCCCCTACAACAATTTTATCCCTTGGGAACGTTGTAATTTGTGTGTGTGTGTGTGTTTTTTTTTTTAATCATGTTGATTTTTTATAATTTTCTATCATGTATTATTGATAATTATGCAATAACTACTCATTATAATTTGTAAAAAAATCAGTTCAAACACCGAATTCAAATTTTTTTTTTCAATATATAATTTTAGGAAAAAAAAATTATCATGATCCTTCAAAGAGAAGAAAATCTTCTATGCAACAGTGGTACCACGTCATCAATGCAACAAGCCAATCATCTACTGTCACGAGTGCTAAAAAATTAAAAAAACAACTAAAAAATAGGTGAAAAAACTCTACATGTCATTTTTTAATTCGCTTGTGGTACCACGTCACTTATGTCACTGTTGCACCAAAGAATCTCTCAAGAGGAGGGATGTTTTTACATAGTCTTGTCTTTAACATAGTGATAATACTCTTTGTTCAAAAACTTATGTCCATTCATTCTGAATTTAATATTCCATTAAATCATTATAAGCTTAAATGAAATGACATCACTAAATCACAGACGGATGTATATAGGGACCAGTAGGGGCCAGTGGACAACAAAAAATTAAATAATTTTTATTTTATATTTTATAAATTTATTATATATATATATATATATATTAAAAAAATAAAAATAATTAAATAACATCCATAAATATATTTATTTATTAATCTTTTAAGTTTTATTTTTAACATAATATATATGTAAGCTCAGATCCAAATTAATTAAAAGAAATTCAACACACATTTTTATATCAATCCCAATTTTAAACAGCAACTGCAAGCATATTTACTACTAGCAACAGCAACCGGTCAGGCTCCATTTCACTTCTTGAATCTTGCTAGCGATTTTCGCGTATCACCTCCAAGAATCTCATTAGGTACTTTATTATAATATCACTTAACCCTAGTTACCTTTCTTCAAATTTTAAGCTGTTAGAGGAAATCAAGTTAGAATTGAAGTTTATCAATTTGAAATATGATCTGAATTTTTTTAACTAAGCTTGAATTAAGAGTTAGTGTCTATTGTGTGGGTGACAATAGCTTCACTTGTCACGAATATATTCTTATGATAACCTACTTTATTTTAGTTTTTTTTTTTTTTTCTTCCACTCCTTGCTCTTAGGTCTTGCTTTACAATTATTATTTTATTTATTTATTATGTGTACTTGTTGTATGCATAAACATCTCTTTGATATATTACAAATTTAATTTTGAAACAGTTGTAGAGAAATATTTTAAGAAAGTATCAAAACTTTCATCATCAACTGATAATAGTTCAAAAGAAAAAAGTTTCAAGTTATTCATTTCATTTACAAAGAAGTGATGATTATTCAAAAGAAAAATTGTCTCATTTGTCACTTCTTTTGAAGAGAATTATTGATGTTTCCAAAGAAAACGACGTAGAAACTATTTTGTGGTAAATATTATTGGAGGCTCATGTAAGCATCGTGATGTTCTTCGAGAGAAACAAACATTAGCAATTCTCCTTATTCAATAAATAAAATCTAGTTCGTCTTATTCAATTTTATCTCACAAATTTATCTTCAATAGACTCATCATACTAGAGGGTCAACTATATATTTCGAATATTATTTTATACTGATGCATTCGGGATCAACTTGTATAAGTGCATGAAAATTAGCAAAGTTGGGTTAACTAAACTTTAAGTTTGGGTTGGTTAACTGGAAATTAAGTTTGGTTAACTACACTTTTAGCTATGAGCATGTCTTTAAAACCCTAAAGTTTGACTAACCGAATCTTACTCGATTAACTAACTCATCAGGTCTAGAAAATGTTTATGAAAATGATTATGAAAATGTTTTATACGCTAGTTTATAAATTTGTGTATTTATTTATATAATGAAATACTTATTCAATCCACATTATTACATGTTTATCCACGACATTAAGCTGTGATCCATTACACTAAGCGTGAGTTTACTCATTTCTTTAATTTTTTTAGGTTAAGAAGATTCGTGGATCATTCCTTTTGTATTCTACTGTTTCCTCATCATATTCCTTTTGTCTTTTGATATGTATTTTTGAGATGAAGGATTTAGATATATGGCTAATTATTATAGAAAAATAATATTGTCGATATCTGGTGAGCCATTTTTATCGTTCGATATGATATTTTGAATGATTTTTCATATCGAATGAAAAATTTAATAGGTATTCGGACGATTTTTCATTTTGAATCCATAATACGTCCGAAATATATTACGTAAAATATCCCAACATCTATCTTGTACTATTCAGGATGCTATTTGTAATAATTTTTTATCCCGGGATTACTAAATCAAACAGGGATAAGAATTGATAAATTCTAATCCAGTCCCACTGATTCTGAACACCCTAGAAGCCATGGACTTATTTATAGAGAAATGAACAAATTACATACTCATTCAATAGAACATATAAAATAAGGGATCCAAACGTTATTATCCGCCAAATCTCCACACGCTATATTCCCTCTTCTTCATTCCACCCTCACTAACAAAATCTTTCAATTCATTAACCAACCCCAAATTTCAAATTCTCAAAATTCCCAATATGACCTCCACGGCACCGGCGGTCCTCCCAATCTGCAACCCCCGATCCCAGCCTCCGACGGCCACTCTGGATTTCCGTGCCTTAATCTCGCAAATCTCCGACAACCTTCGCAACGGCTTCGCCCAGCGGCGGCCGTGGGCCGAACTCACCGACCTGTAACCTTCTCCGAAGCCACCCTCTGCATCCGCAAGAACTTCCTCACCGTCTTCTTGGATTTCTCTCTCATCTCCAACCCTTTCTCTCTCCTCATGCTCCTCGGCCTCCTGGATCTTCCTCTATCTCTTCCGCTCCTACGATCAGCCGCTCGTTGTCTTCGGCCGTACGTTCAGCGACCGGGAGACGCTCGGTGTCCTCCTCGTCATCATGATTCGTTTTCGTCACCAGCATTAAATCGGTCTTGACCTCGGCTCTGATGGTGGGGGCCGCTCTGGCTTGTGTTCACGCCGCGTTTAGGATTTCTGAAGATCTGTTCTTGGACGAAAAGGACGCTTCTGCCAGCAACGGATTCTTGTCCTTCCTCGGTGGCGCCGCCTCAAATGCCGCTGCAGCTGCTGCTCTGGCCGTCTCCGCTCATGTATGAGGTAACAGTTTGATTCATTAATTAGAAATATGGATTTTTTTTTTATTTATTATTTAAATGGTGTATATTGATGAAACCTGTATGAATCTATTAATTTTCCTTTCGTTAAAATTGCAATTTACATGATACAATTTGTAATTTTGTTTTCTTAAAATACAGATCAAGTTATATGGAATTGAATCATTGATATCAAATTCTTTTTTTTTTTGTAATGCAAAGTTGTAATTAGATCTTTTGGTGAATGCATATTTTGTGCGTGCAAAAGGATCTCAGATTTGTTTCTAATATCAATTTACAATTTAATTTATAATAGCATTTGTTTATAAATTAAATAATGAATTGAGATCTGTGGTGCTTTTGTTATTTTAATTTCTAAAATTCCAGTCGTGAGCTGGGAGGCTTTTTGGCATATATACAACAGCTTCTGGTCAGATTTTTAACCAAGTATGTTTTTTAGCTCGAATGTGGTACTGAGTAGGTTTGTGCGACATTTGCTTATAAATAGCCTACAAATGATAAATTTAGATATGAGATACAATCAGAATAATCAAATCTATCGATATAGCATTCTAATCACATGGCTACAAAAAGAGGGAGCAAATAAGCACCACAAAAACATCAAGACAACTTGAAAATAAAATATATATATTTTTTAAATTATTGGAAATCTCGTCGTCAATCCCTTTCAGGTTTAAGCGGAGCATGTAAAACTCCCGGTTGTCTCAAACTCTTACAAGAAACGCACTAATGACGGATCAAAGGGAGTAACGAGCTAGCCTAATTCGTCACTGATTCGAACCCACGATCTTAATGTGAGATTTTGAGTCTTACATCATCAAATCACGCCCTTTACGTACTTGAATATAAAACATGATAATCAATGCAAGCATATTATATTAATCTAATTGCAAGAAAATACACAGTTTTACTCATATATAACTGTGGCAATATGAGACTTATAAGATTTTGAGTTGTCACGCCCTTTGAATTAAAAATAAAATACACGTATAAACATTTCCCCACTATTGCACATTCTTAATGTGAGATAAGAGATGACCGTGTTCATTTGCATCATTCTTATCCTCTACAAAGAAGACGCGGCAACCTGAACTAAGATAGCACTTATTTATATTTCCAATTCTAAAAATTTTGTTATTTAATTCAGCATGAGATACGATTATCTTATGGTTTCGTCCCTAATATCACCAACCAATAAATATATAATATATAGAGTTTTATTAAATATAATTATTATTTATTTAGTTATTTTTATATTTTAATTCATGTGATAAGATATTATTAGATTATTGCATGTGTGACATGATATCACCATTATAAATAACAAGAGACATTAATATCATATTACTTGATTATAATGATCTATTGGTTTATTTTTCCATATGGTAACAATACGAGACTCACTCATGACACATCAATAATTATGGTTAGTGTGGTACCACCGCCAACTAATAAATATATAACATAGGTAGAGTTATAGGTATTAAATATAATTATCATTTTTATTTTTATTTACTATTTTAACACGATAACAAGATACTATTGGTTTCTTAGATTTTAATAACTAGAGAAATTAATGGTTATAATAGTGCTTGTTGAATAATCTTTTGTACAGTAATGTTTGTTTCCCTATGATAAAACAATAACCCAAAACGAACTAATGACAAATCATCAGTTTGTTCAAATTTGGTTAACAATATATATCATGTTTTTCCCTAAAATAACACATTATTTCAACCGCTTTGAAAAAAACTTAGGACTTTCAACCACCATTTCTTCAACAACTGAAGCTTGTTGCTGTATCACCATAATTGATGCATGGCTTTTAAAATCTGAAGAAGCCAAAATGTCACCAATTACACCCAGTTCATCAACTTCACTCCATTCTGCTAATCCTGACAAGGCCGGCGATTGATCATCATGTCTTCTTCCGATCAAAATGAGATCAAAATCATTGCCAATAGAATTTATCACATTCAATGTGTCTGATCCTTCTTGCACACTGTGCTTAATATATTTCACATTCTTTTTCTCAATAGTACTTATCCTCAAATCACTAACCAAGTTAAAATCTTGCTTCTCTTCTGATAAATCCTTAACTGTATGGTTCACTGCGAAGAATCTGATGATTGTAAGCATAATGTTTTCATCTTCTGCCATGCGTGCACCATAAACTAAGGCCTCGCGATCATCGGAGCCTCCTATAAAAATCACGCAGACATTTATGTTCAATTCGCGTGTGAAAATAGGCCTCGACATGAATGCTTCGCGATCAAATAAAATACCAACAGAGCACGGAGCCATTTTGAGTACATTCTTGATCATCTTCTTGATGAAAGGAGTATCAGTATTCTGAAATGGGATAATCACCATGGATGTACACTTCTCAAATGCCATTAAACAAATATCTTCATGCATTGAAGCATAGGGAGCTGTGGCTGTGAAGCATTGAACTGAAACGAAGCTGTTACCTTGTTGTTCAAATTGGCGAAATGCATTAAGCATAATGTCCGTTTTGGTTGGTTTAGAAGTTGAAATTTTGTCTAATCGATGTGCGATCACAACAGGCAAAGAGCAGCCGACATATTCTTCAAGGTTCAAAACATAGAGACCCAATGGATTTTGATGATTATTGGTGGTTCCAAGGAAGTTGATAATGGTAGCAACATTGGTTGGTTCATGGATACAAGCAAGAATCCGAAGCTCTGCATCATGTCTGTTGTGTTGTATTGTACGTCTTTTGTAAGCTATGTATCTTCTTGAAGTGTCATACATAACTCTCAGCAATGGCAATGCAATGGCAGATTTCAACATTGATGTCAATACCATGATGCTATAACTCTCAACCGAGATTATCTGCACATTGTGAAAGATGAAACCACGTTACAAGGAGAATATCCCTTGACATGAAGGAATCGGATAACCCTCAATTCTCAAACCTAATTTTTAGGTTTAGTTATGCCCATAAATTTTAATATGGCATCAGGGGCATACTCATGCACGAGTGGGCTCATACTATTTATCCACGTGATACAGACCATGCAACAGACCAGCATACACGTGAGAGGAAGTGTGAGAAAAATATCACGATGAATGAATGAACTTAAAATATAAAGATAGAAAAATTCAGTACCTTACGCCTATTGCAACGGCTATGCATTTGAATATCATAGATGCCTCGGCAATTCATAACGAGGCCAAGGGAAAGAGCATCCGAAAAGGGCATTTTGTAATAAAGAGAAGGAACTATAATGGCACAAAATTTGACAGAGGTAGAAACCCATACGAACAATTCAATTATCAAGAAATCAGCGAGTTTAACAGAGAACAAATTCACTGCTTTGCCAGCATTGATTAAGAAGCAGGGCATGAACACTGACCAAACAAATGCTTCAATTTTGTCTGTTAAAAGTAACCCCATTGGAGGAATTAGAGGAGTGGCAACACCCAATATTACTGTCCCATAAAACCCTAAAATTCCTGTAACTTCCGAAACAAAAAAACTTCCAATGATCATTATATGAAAAGCCAAAATATATTCCTGCTTCAAGGATTTTCCCTCAGGAGTTTGCCTCATCATCCAAAACATTACAGGCCGGAGCAAAAAGACAATCAATCCCATAACTAACACTAAGCTCAGGTATTTCAAAACATCATCACTTGTAATACCCGTTTTTGGAATCTCACTCATAAGTATCCTAACAGTTGCATATGATAAGGCTACAAGGCTATTGATCATTGAAGCTGAGAGAGCAAGGCGGCCGAGCTCCGAATTTAGGAGCTTCATATCTGTTAAAATTTCCAGGATTACGTAGAAATGAATTGATGATTCTAGTATTATAATCATTTGGAGTGACCTGTAAAATTCGTCATCTAATGAAACAAATTTCTTTAATAACATAATCATGAATGAGGTTACTATCAATGGAAGCACAAAGGATCCAATGCCGATAACAATTCCAAGTCTTCCGCATTTTTTAACAATGCTTAAGTCCACTTTCACGCCAGTCACGAATGTTATGTAAAAAAGGCCGAAAGATTCCATGACATTGATTACCAATCTGGTCCTGGATGTGAATATTCTGGAGTTCAGATTTTCAATGCTTCCGAGAAACGTGGGGCCTAGGGCAATTCCAGCCTGTTGAAGACAAATTAACCAAATAGTTTTAGGCATACAAATGAGTAATGATGAGATTGAGTAAGCAGACAGAGGCGGTCCTGAGTTTTGAGGTCTTATGCGAGTTTTTAAAGTGGGGATCATTTGTAATCCTAATTGTGAGGCATAACTAGCCGTCTGTCTGTAGACTGTTTCCAGGGCTGTCTATGTATCCAAATTAAATGATATTCAATCAATAAAAATACATGGCATTGATATTGTATAAATCGTTCTTAGGTGAGGACACGAACAAACATGGACTCCAATACTAAAAGATAGAAAATACACATTTTAAGTTTTTTTTTTATCTCTTAAAGGACATCCACATTAATAAAATGAGAGCGTCCGTACCAGAAGATCCTATTTTATGCATGATTTATGAAGATGATAGATATTGAAGTATAAGCAAAGAGAGATAAGAGCTTACTAGCATTTGTGAAACGAAATTGACTTGCATCCCTAAAGGACGAAGAAGAAAGTGAAAAAATCCTGAGAGTATAGAGACTAAAACAACAGGAAAGAACGCTTTTGCAGTTGGGCAATGAATTGGTTTCTCATTATCTATCACACCTGTCAATCTTAGCCTCTCAATTGGTTCACAATACCAAGTAAAATTCCTTGAAGCCATTTCTAATAAAATTGGTAAAAGAAGGAGAGACACTATGTTAAAGAGTATATAGATTGGATCATAGCCTCATAGGGATCGGTTATAGTCGCATAGTTTCATAATAATTCTGTAAAAAGCTTCTGAAGTGACATCGATTATGATTGTCATTCGATTTAAAGAATTCTCCATTTTATGAAATTTTCATGTAATAATCTAAAAAGGAAAAAAGTTATGAATAATTTGATGTAAGATTATGGGAATTTGGCTTTTGGGATGTCATTGTGTGGATGGAAATGGTGTAAATTAAGTTAAACATAATTAACACCAAAACTTAAGCCGAGATATATGTAAGCGAATGGACTAAACTTATTGTTTGATCTTGTGATGAAGAGAAAATCACATTGTGAATTTGTGATTCACAATCATGAGAGATATGGCAAGAAATAATCAATTGACAATATCCACTAACTCAATCCAAATAATAACAACCATTTATTTTTTAAACTTATAAGACTTTTGTATAAATTCAGGTTATGAAAGTGTAAAGATCAATCATTAGGAGTGTAATTTATTAGTCTTGTACCGTTTAGTAATTTCATCATCCTTCCTTTTTTGTAAGCGAGGTTGGAATTCAAATCTCTT